>JANAVB010042617.1:20905066-21107850 GCA_029216955.1 Iris pallida
TCGGGATAACATTTCACATCTCATTTTTGGAGGAGTTTGCAGGCTAGCTTAGGTACACAGCTCAAGTTTAGCAATGCGTACTACCCTAAAAAGACAGATTCAGAGAGGACTATTCAAACGCCTGAGGACTTTCTGCGGACCTGTTTATTAGATTTCGGTGGCTTGTGAGAGGACCATTCACCTCGTAGAGTTTGCATACAACATCAGCTACCAGCCAGTATAGAGATGTCTCTATTTTAGGTTCTGTATGGACGAAGATGTCGGACTCCACTATCTTGGGATGATATGGATGAGAGAGCACTTTTGGGATCAGAAATGGTAGTGGATGCTGTAACCTCCTTGAATCGAATTCTAAACTTTTTTCGAATTTTTGAAAGTATTTTTTCTATTTTTTCCTAAATCTTTAAAATCATGAATTGTAATATTGAGTATATTTTTTGTGTCATAATATGCAATAGGAACTAACTTCATGATTTTGGGACATTAATTCGCAAAACTATTTTATGTGAAATTTTATCCTAATTAAATTTCTTGCTCATTTCTTGATCTATATATATATATATATTAGATATATATATATATATATATATATATATATAATGAATATTGCTCTTATGTAAAGGAATTATTGTCGAAATATGATTCGTAAATGAATATATATATTTATTAACTAATTAAATTTGTAATTAGCTAGTAATAATTAGTAAACAAATTGTTAGTGGTTAGTGTCAGTCAGTTGTTAGTGATTTCAACTAATTTTTCCTACTTTTATTACAATTGCATTATTGCCATTAGGATTTCTACCCCTACCTTATAAATAATGAACATTCCCAATATTTTACAACATAAAATTCCCTAACATTTCCTACAACCGCCCCCTCTATAACAATCACCTCTACCCCTCCTCTACTCGACCCAACAGCCGGCCACTTGGTCAACACCAGCCTCCCAACCAACATTCACTACCACCGTTCACCTCCCAAACCACACCCCGGCCTCCCCTGAGAATCTTACTTCGACACTCTGTTGAGCATATTTTTACTTGCTTTTGCTCATCCTGACTCTAAAATATCTGTACGTTGTCGAACCCAATTCTTACATTGACAATAGTTATATGGACTCTAGAAGGAACAAGGAAGTGGAAGTTGAACTTATAACCATTCGGGTTGAGAAGAGAAGAGGATTAGCAAGATCTTATACATAAGGGATGGGAATTATTTTAGGTTACCTTGAAGAAACTTGAATTTGACCAAGATATTACAATTGGGGCTTTAAGAAATAAATGGAAAGCCACAAAGGAACTCAGAGAAACATAACACGGATTGCATGAACAAGATGGAAATTACCTATAGATGTATTATAATTTTTGACAATTGAGAGGATAGTATGGTATGGACTTTTGACAAGGGAATTTATTAAAGAAAAGTTCTATATGAGTTTTACGATGGTAAGGGCCACTGAGAGAGATATTAAGTCTTTCTTGCTCGAATAGCCAAGAAAGTGGCACTAGATACGAATATTCTACAAGGAAGGAATTCCAAAAATTATAAGGAATCATTGTGACAAAAATGGTGGAAGGGTTGGTATAGATTTATAGGAGTGATGACTGAGAATTGGATTAGGGATAATTAAGGTTTATTATTTATTTGAAAATTTTGATAAAGCAAGAGTATCATACAAGATGCGGGGCCAATTATAACACAAGGAATTTTATGAATAATTATGGAAGGATGATTCGACAAGAAATCTTAAGCCTTATGAAGAATATTAGAAGTTTCTTGTTTCTATGATCTCATTTAGGAATTCCAAAGACATGGGGTTAACAATAGTGAAAAATAGGAGTGGTAGAGAATTTTTGATATTAGAAGACTGAAAAATTTAGACGTAAAAGTCTAGAAGAATCTATATGGATACCAATTGGATAAATAACAACTTGGAGGTTGAAAGATAAATAACAACTTGGAGGTTGAAATCTGATTGTTGAATATGGGCAAATGCAAGAAAAAGGAAGGACAACGACTTTGTTTATGACTAAATGAGCAAATGCAAATTCTTAATTCATTTTCTTCATCTTGTTATTTTTGTCCGACTTACATCCATCAAAATATCTCATATCTAAACCCGTTAGCTACACTTTTATCTATCTTTATCTATCTTGAATCTTTATGTCTTTACATGGAAAGACTGAGGAAGTATCATAATCATCTCGCTCAGAAAGGACAAAAATTACCATGTGGTGATCCTGGTAGAAATATGGAATGTTGGGCATTGAGATAGAATTGATGGGAGAAGAATATGACTTGGATTGTTAACAAAAAATCAAATGATTGTTAGTACCGATTTGAAAATGATTACCCTTAGAGAATTATTTAGAGTATGGGTTACTTCATGTAAGGGAACTTAGGAGGATTTCAAGAAGGAATAATGGTAGATTATACATAAAATGGTAAGAACTATATATATGCCGGAGTGTATTCTTAAAACTGATGAGGAAACTTAAAGACGATTTGATTATGAGAAAACTTGGATGTTTTCTAGTTACTGACTCTCAAAATATTTTGTTACGACTAAGATATTAAACTTAAATTCCAAAATACAGGAAGAAGATTATGACTACATGGGGGGTGAGGATACGAAATTGAACAAAAGATTGGTAAGAGAATGACTAAGAAATGGTAGGATACGAAACTTTTGAGTTATAGAAAAATATAGAGGCTTTTGTGGGAAAGCTAAATTTTAAGGAGGATAACGTTCGAAGGTATAGGGTTGAAGGATATGAAAAAGATTGATTTTTATAATAGGGAAGCAAAATTTTATATGGTAGTGGTGGCATTAGATTTGAGTAATCAAGGAGTATGATTTGAACATAGCTCAAGGATTTATAAACTTTGAATTCAGGGATTTCGGATCCAGGATAAAGACAAGATGGAGGAATTTGGACTAAGTTGATAATGAAAGTAAAAGAATTGAGGAGTTATAACAAGTGTATGTTCTATGAGTAGTGTCTTTGGAATAAGGTCAAGCCTACAGTATTTAGAGAAGAGTTTAATCTTCATGACTGAAGATTGTGATTATTGGTATAATATAACTGGATTTCAGATAACCTTGATAATAGTCAAAGTAAAGAGAGATGATTACCTTGACTTCTTCCTCAAAAATCCTATCTTTCGATTTTCCTATCCTAGTAAAAGTGATTTGATTTCCTTACCCTTGAATCATTTCCTAAATTTCAATAACACTTGATTTTGATCCACTTGATCGCAATCGATCTATTTGAATATCTTATCGTACCAAGGCTCTTGATTCTTGACTATAGTTAATGCATTTAATCCTGATTGTGCTTAGACTTCAATCTTATTTTGCTCGTGCCTGAAACTTTGAACGAATTCTTAGTAATATCCGAGTTCAGTCCAAATCATAATTAGAATTATTACTAATCTGGATTATGTCCAAATTTTTATGGTTATTCAGGCCTAGATAACCTTGCATGACTAGACGACTTTGATTCCATTGATCGTACTTTCTAACGATCGTGACTATACATATTAATTTCTCCCTAAATCGTACCTAAAATTCTGATCCTCGATCACGACTATATGAATTGATTATGAACTTAGTCGTGCCAGAATTTGGACTTTAATCATGTCTGAACAACTTTCTGTTCATGCCTAGATTTCGATTCCATAGTTGCCCGTGCCTAGGTTATTCTTAATCATGCCTAGATCTTAATTTTCGTAACCTCATTCTAAATCATGCCTAAGTAACTGAATTTTTATTTGAATCATGCCTAATCAAATCGACCATAATTTGATTTTATCCCTAATCATGCTAAATGACTAGTCGTGCGTAAAAGATATTGATCTAATTATTCGTGATTGTGCTAAAATATATCATTCTTCGTAATCATGCCTAAGGTTTTTACTATACTTTTTATCGTTTTTGAATCTTTAGTTGACCACGTCGATCTTAAATTTCGAGGACGAAATTTTTTTAAGGAGGGTAGATTTGTAACCTCCTTGAACCGAATTCTGAAATTTTTTCCGAAATTTTGAAATTCTATTTTTCTAATTTTTCCTAAATATTTAAAATCATGAATTGTAATATTGAGTATATTTTCGAGTCATAATATGCAACAGGAACTAACTTTGATTTTGGGACATTAGTTCGCAAAAATATTTTATGTGAAATTTTATCCTAATTAAATTTCTTGCTCATTTTCTTGAAAGTATGTATATTATGAATATTGCTCTTATGTAAAGGAAGTGTTTGTCAAAATATGACTCATAAATGAATATATATATTTATTAACTAATTAAATTTGTAATTAGCTAGTGATAATTAGTAAAAAAATTATTAGTGGTTAGTGTCAGTCAGTTGTTAGTGATTTCCACTAATTTTCCCTACTTCTATTAAAATTACATTATTGCCATTAGGGTTTCTACCCCTACCCTATGAATATTGGACATTCGTAATATTTTACAACATAAAGATTCCCTAACATTTTCCTACATCTGCCCCTTCTATAGCAATCACCTCTGCCTCTCCTCTGCTCGACCCAACATCCCGGCCACTTGGTCGACACTAGCCTCCCAACCAACATTCACCACCACCGTTCACCTCCCAAACCACACCCGGCCTCCCCTGTCGTTGTTTGCCATGACAAAGAGTTGAACGAACTTTTGTATTCAAATTTATAAAAAGAGTACAATCGATTCTAAATAGGAAATATAGTACAATTTTTTGGAGAAGTGTGACGATGGAGATCGAGCACTGTAGCTGCTCCTTTACTCCATTGATGATCTGATGACAAGTTGAACTTACTTTGGCTTTCTGGGGCTTGTAAATGGAACTCTGGATTACCAATCAGGAAATTGCCGACCTTGCCGAAGATTTTTGATCGAAGGAAAAACTCCTTCTATTTATAGGCTTTGCACTATATGATGTGCTTGAGATTTGTTGGACACGTAGGAGCGTTGCGCATTGAGATATGAGAAAATATACTATCATTGCACGGTGAGGGCTGCTACTGAGGTGAACATGGTAGACGTTGAGATTCCCTTCTATCAAGATCTCGGGTGGTTATCAGCATAACCGAATAAATGACACATGGTGTGTCTTTATTGCTCGAAGCTTTTTGTTTGGGTGAAGCCGAGCAGATTTAAATCCTATCAAAGAGTCGAATTTTGTCTCTATCTTTAGGGTAGTGATTTAAACAAACCGATTGGATATTCCCTTATCAAAAGAACAAAATTTCGTTCTTATCTTTGGAGCGATGGTTTAAACAAACCGATTGGCTATTGCTCTTATCAACAAGACCTAAACTTCGTTCTTATCTTAAGAGCGGTTGTTTAAACAAACTGGTTGGGTAATATCTAAAAATATATAAGTACCAGACGGGCCATGTGGGACAATGCCACCTTATTAGACTACACATGTATACGAGCTGCACTTCTGGTGAGGCTTCGATGTCACTGTGCTTTCGGGTGACGATAAGACTATGTTTTGAAGACGACCAATTCCTGCTTTTGGGTGACGAGGGGACTGTGTTCGAAGATGACTGTGTTTCGAAGATGACGGAGTCACTGTACTTTTGGACGACGAGGGGACTGTGTTTCGAAGTCGACAAAGTTTCCTGAAGAGCCTATTGAATGGCTGCGCTTCTGGTTGACGAGAAACTGTGTTTCGAGGACGACGGAGTCACTGCACTTTTGGGCGACGAGGTATCACCACCCGTACCCGGTATAGGGGCACGAGTGCGTAACAGCGCCCAGCCTACGTCGCAGAATTGGCGGTAGAACGTTGTCACAGGTCGCTAACTACAACTCACGCAATGTATATAATATACCTGTCTAGATCTCAACTCCGAATGGAGGACAAGTATAAGATATGATAATACTCAATCACAATCTAAAGCACGATAAGATAACACAGAAGTCTAAATAAATATTAAACTCAAAAACAACAACTTAAATAAACTACCAAATAATAATGTTGAAAGCAATCTCAAAATAAGTCAAATCTCCACTTATTATAATTTAAGTTCAAACATGGAATCTAGAACAAGTCCTATAACTAGATGTCTGGTCACTCCTGCAAACCGGGACCAAAGGTAGCTAGTCCCTCTTCAGTCCCATAGCAAGTAGGGCATGTGTCCTCTGGGTTCTCTGTAAAATTTGCCAACATATCCAGTCAGGATTGGAATGAGCATATCTCATCTAGAAATCCCAAATAATGATAAGGAATATAAAGCAGTTATATACCGTTATATTGATGAACATGAAAAGTTTAAGACAGGTAATAAAATAGGACAACAGTTTTAGAACAAGAAAAGTAAATACAGTAAATTAAGAGAGCATGACAATGAAGACTGTAAAAAGAGACAACTAATTAGAACAATACGAGACGAGTCTAGTATCTAGAACATGAGACAATGTGATACGAGTCCAATCTGTAAAATATGATACAATGTGATTCTAGTACACGACACTAATTCAGTATGTTTTAAGATACTATTCTTTTCATAAAAACGAGTAGCGAGTAAATATGGCACACCGTACACTTGGCAAGCATACGATGGCTATCTTTTTTGTTTAGATGAGTAATACGGCACATCGCACGCTCGGCCAAGCGGCAACGGCTATCTTTCTTGTTCATTCAAGTAATACGGCACATCGTACGCTCGGCCAAGCGGCGACGACTATCTTTCTTGTTCATTCGAGTAATACGACACATCGCACGCTCGGCCAAGCGATGACGGCTATCTTTCTTGTTTGGTGGTTCTTGTTGAATATGGCATGTCGTATACTGGGCCCAACAGCGACGACTGTCTTGCTTGTAGTGATGATTCTTATATGATTTGCACATTTAATACTTATAGGTGTTTCGAGTAGATGATTCTTATAAGTGGTTTGAGTAATAGAGACTAGACGTACGAGTCAATTACATGTATTGCGAATGAATGAATCCAGAATAATAATACATGTTGTGACAAAGAATCAAATAGAACTAACCAGAAATGAATCACAGTAATCATCAAATAAATGAAAGAACTATCAGAGAATGTATTCATCTGATACCCTGAGTGACTGATATATACGAACTGGAGTCACAATATCCTATTTAGAGCAATACTGGTTACAGTGTGTTCAATATATGATAATAATTGAAGTTTACAATATAATCTATATGATTCTAGGCCATTCTAGGTTAAAGTCAACTCTTGGTCAACTCTGGTCAACCTTCTAGTCAAACTAGGTCAACATCCAAGCTAACTTGGTTAATAGTCTAGGATTTGGTCATACTCTAGTCAACTAACTCAATTAGGCCTATTGGGTCTATTCTAGGTCTATCTATAGGCTATCTCAATGTATAGGCTAAGATACCAAGTCAATGTAAAATATATATATATATATATATATATATATATATATATATATATATATATATATATATATATATGTATATATATCCTAACATACATCTATCTAACCCACATCAATATCAAATAACATATATACATACATAGTCTATATAATCTAGCAACCTACATACATATACATAACACTATATATTTTTTTATATATATAAAACCCTATATAGCACCATATGTGAACCTGCAACACATGCTAGTACTAGTTATATCCCTTACCTATATATCCAACAAACCTCACATATAGCTTCACATATATATATGCATATAACATATGAAGGTAAACCTTATGTCTATATATTATATACATACAAATTGAGTAGCTAAAACCCAACTGTCTATACATGAATCCACATATATCTATAGTATAAATAGAACATCAGATATGAGGACATCATATCCCAAAATATTAATATAGCATACCCTCATAAACCCATCTATCACTAATGAGCTAACCCAAAACATATCTCAAACATCACAAACTACCATAATACCATGTAAACTCCTATACATACAGTTAAAACAAACTGGACAGAAAGGGGGTCTGCTTGTACAGGTAAAGTTCAGTGTTAAGTGCAGCTGTGTCAACAAGTATTAGAACAGTATTCGAATGTGAATGTAAAGCAATACAAGTGTACAAGTGTTCTGTGCCAGGATACTTGACCAAGTGCAGGGAGAGGTAGTCTACATAGGGGTAGTACAAACATGGATGCAGTAGAAGAAGAGGGCATATGAATGAGTGAATGTGTGAGCAGTTATGAGTGTGTATAAGTGTCAAAGTGAAATGTGAATGGTTTTAAGAGTGTACAACATGTATCAGAGGTGTATGAACAAGGTGTGAATGAGTGTCAACAGGTAAGATGTGAACATTATTTGCCATTAAATATTAAGCACAACAAATTACAAATGAATTGAACTTGATTGCAAACTCACTTGTACAAGAGAAAGCCTAGAAAGAAATCCTAGGAAACAATCTAAGTACAATTGTTTAGTTTTGATTTTGGGGGGTGACGATAGAGGCTCGGGAAAGTGTAGCAACCCTGACTTACTCCTTGGACTATCTGACGCGTTCCTTGCTCTTGAAGAAATTGCCCTTCGTAGATTGTCAGCCTTTTGCAGGGGTGTAGCACCCTGCTATTTATAGTGATAGATATCTTGAGCCGCATGGATGGTCGCGTGGCCACGTGGCTACAGCAGCACACAAAGACCCGCTCCTTGGCCGACATCTGGCGACTTGTTGGGGTTTTGTTGCAACAAATCTCGGTGGTTGAGACTTGGTCAGCCTGCCACATGTCCTATCGCATGATAGGATCAATCTGCTTGAGTCGTTTTGAGTCGCATAAGTCTTTCAGTGTTCGGCCATGCTGGACCGCATAAGACTCATGCGGCTTAAGTCGCAGCCTTCCTTAGTCCGCATGTAGCTTAGGGACTTTTTAGTCGTATAGGTTCTATAGTCTGGGCCGCGTAACGCTCATGCGACTCAGATTGCAGTCACCCTTGGCCGCATGAAGCATATAAATTAAGCCGCATAAGGCTCATGCGGCTCGGGTCGTAGTCCTTTTGGCCGCATGGCCATGTCTAGACGTTTTGTCTGATCATGTCTTATCTTCTTTTTCGTCAGAGTGTCAGAGTTTGTCAGAGCTATTAGAGCTGTCATTTTTGCCAATTTTGACAGAGTTTTGTCAGCTTTATCAGAAGGGTTGATCATCTTGGCCGCATAAGTAACTTATTCTTTCTGCGGCTCAAAAATTAGTCTGGTGAAGATGGGCCGCAGGGGGCGTGCTGAGTCTGTCACGTGGCTCTTCTTTATACGGGTTAATCTGTTCCAGAGTACTCATGCGGTTAGTTGTGATCCGCATGAACGCCATATTTTTTATGCTTCTATACGACCCCCTTCAAAGTTTTCAAATTGCAAATTTAGAATACTTTGAATAAGAAGCATGGACATATGTCAGGCCGCATGAAAATCTTCGAGTCAGGAGAGACATCGTGCCGCAGGGGCATTTTGAGCCGCAGGAATATTTTTGGGCCGCAGGTAGACCTTGTGTCGCATGGAGATCTTGTCTGCCAGCTGTCAGTGCTGCATTTACTGCTTCGATTTAGTTTTTTGATTTGGGCTCCTTTTTTGAGATAAAGCTGACGGTTACTAAGGATAAAATCCCCAAACGTCATTATTATCTTTAATGGGCTCAAGAATCGAAATGGCACACTTTCAAAAAAAATCTTATAAATATGGGTCATTCGGAGGAAGAGATTTTTCTCTTTCACCTTCTTCTCCTTCTTCTTCATTGTCCCTGTCATGCTTTCTGTTTAGCCATGGCTCCAAAAGCTTCCAAGTCGACTGATGCTGCGACCAAAGGGAAGGGACCCGTCTCTCCGTCGAGAGCTACGGATTATCCTTCGATCCATCCAGAATGCACCCTCCTATCAAGGGTAAGGACGGCGGGAAGACGACGACTTTAATTTTTTTGAATGGCCATATCGCATATTTTATGTGCCGGCCTGTCATGCGTTGCCTATGTGCATCAGGCATGATCGATGCATACCCTATCTCATTGGACCGCATGTGTTCTATATGATAGGGCCGCATGGGCTGAGCCGCATAAGCAACCTGTATAAGTGCTTCCTTGATCGATCCGTATGAATACTGTATAACTGAACCGCATAAGTGACTCAAGACAGATCCGCATGAGTGCCTCCTAACTGGGCCGTATAGTGCATTTTGACAGAGTTGCATGAGCACTGTATAACTTGGACTGCATAAATGCCTCATATTTGGCCGTATGAGAACTACATAATAGAACTATGTAAGTGCCTCATGATTGAGCCGCATGAGTGCTGCCTAACGTGACTGTACGATTGAGCCACATGCATCTCATGTTCTTGAGCTGCATGTGCATCCATCATAGCTAGGCCACATAGGTCCTGTTTGGCTAGGCCACATAGCTAAAGAATGAACTTTGTTTTCTTCTAACTACATTTCTGCTTTGTCCTTTGCAGTGACCATGCCCATAGCTCCATCGGGGGAACTCTTGATAGGATATACCCAA
The DNA here is from genome assembly GCA_029216955.1 of Iris pallida. Taxonomy (NCBI): domain Eukaryota; kingdom Viridiplantae; phylum Streptophyta; class Magnoliopsida; order Asparagales; family Iridaceae; genus Iris; species Iris pallida. The sequence goes on from JANAVB010042617.1 coordinate 20,915,546, forward strand.
TCTGCGTTGGATGTAAGATTTGACCAGATAGTTGAACGTATGTCATCCCAGATTACCCGTAATCAACCTGAAGACAGGTTAAGGGAGATCAGGAACCAAACATTTTTTTACTTACTCAGCATGATGAATTTTTGGAAACTAGAGGACGCTCATCTAAAGGCTGCGTTCTTATTCGGAGATGCTATAACTGTCTCGAACCCCCGCATATTAGAGCTATATGAGAGCTGGGATTTTATTTCCAACGGAATAGCGATTCAGCTTCCTCAGATGGAACGCCATTTCTCCCTATCAAGTTTTAACATGGTGCCTATCGAGAGGTGAATGACGGATCCCATAATACAGGACCGACATGCAGTCTTCATAGGCAATATCTATTATAATAGACGAGCGCGGTCGGCAGTTGCGACCAGGGTGTCAGTTAATTATTCTGTCGTCGGACTAGCCCCCGGTAGCTTTATAAATGAGTTGAGGCCTAATAACAGGTTCTCTGAAGCCGATATCTTCCTGAATCAGATTGCTCGCAAATGATCATATCCTACGGGTAGACTGTCGCTGCCGAATTGGATGTATCGTTCTCCTCCGTGGGTCAACTGGACACTCTAGATTCTATCGCGGTATGAGGATACTTTACGTCAGCTCGGCCTCTACTATGCCATAAGGGGCACCTGCTACGGTCTTCCTGTGAACACAAGGCTGTTCATAGCACTCCTAGAGATGTACAACCGTCGTATAGAGACCTTTTTTACGCCTGCTGGGGAGATGGGGCTTGTTCTCCATGAAATACATGACGTCTCCAAGTTGCCCTGGGGAGACGAGGCTTATGAGGAGTATACTCCTACGGATGAGGAGTTTGAGGTTTTAGAGCATCGATTCCCCGGGTTTGTTGTCGTTTACCAGGAAGTGTTATGTCATCATAGCACTTGTCAGCAAATATCGAAGAAAAAGGATGAAAGCTCTGAGGGGACCCTTCCCCATACCAAGGCTTGGATCAGTTACCTATTCGACCTAGGGGCTTCGGGCCGGGTTGTCCTTCGGAGCCCTTAGACTCAAGCATGGGTGGATGCTCAAGTGCAAAGCGCCAAGAGGACCAAAGCTTCTGGTGATAGATTCAGAAGCCAATCCGACACATTCTGCTACTTCTATCAAGATACCCAACTCTTGTCTAACAAGGCCATCTTGGCTGGGTTCCTGATGATATGGATGAGGATCTGTATTATCTCAGGGGGTTCTTGTTCTATTGAGAGAATCAGCCGCAACCTGATCCTTCCTACTATCAAATTAGTCTTCGAAGGCAGGCTAGCTCTACTCCCAGCCATGGTGTACAACATCTATCCGGGCCTTCGTATCTTTATGGCCAGAACTATAGCTCGTGATGTTACAAAGGATTTCAACCGAATCGAGTTGCCCTACCACTATCACATGGGGTGGCCGCTAATGCACTGCACCTCTCTGATGTGTGGTCCTGAGGAAATGCGACGGTGAACGATACGTTCATCTATCAGTGCCATAATATGCCTTAGACCTATTCAACTATGCTTGACTGCCATGTTGTGCTCGCTCGGGTGGACAGCTATTCCTTTTTTGTCGGTACCACCTTTCACCGATGAGGAAATGAGGCGTATTTATCTTGATGGTGGTGTTGCGCCCCAGATCCTATCCGAGAAGATGTGCCACTGGTTGCAGAATATTCGCCCTGTACATTTGGTGTATCACAACCGTAACATTATTTTCTTGGAACCTTACTTACCCAGTCGATATTCGTGGTAATTTGGGTACTACTAGTTGTTTTTGGACAACCCGAGTCCCTGCTTGGGTTATGAGGCAGCGTCCTGGATGGCATCCGGGCCTGGCATTACTACAATGCCGTCCACCCCCGAACTATCTTTTCTTTACCAGATACTGGGGCTCAGTATGTATCTCATACATGGCGGCCCTTCACCATGTCTCCATGAATGGGCCTCCCTACGACTTCGACGTAAGTACCAGTTTTATAACCGGTACTAAGTTGGCGAAGAAATGCGAGGAACCCAAAAAGAGGAACAGGGCAGGAAAGGCAAAAGCCATTGAAGTGTCTGACTCCGATTCTACTGATACAGAAGAGGATGATGAGTACAATGGTCTGTCACTCTCTGCAAGTACTTCGGTGACGCGCTTGTCTTCTCCTGTGCTAAGTCCTCCGCGTAAGCCAAGTAAGCGTGGACTCTCTGTTGCTGACAGGCCTCGTTCCCAAAATACGTTATGTTTAAGAGTCGAGGGTCTGATATTGCGAAAGAGGGTAGTGAGGTCGAAACACTCCCAGAGGTAAATTTTATTTTGACCGACCACCTTGTCACTTTTGGGATTTTATCTTATTGTTTCTCTCTTTTTCCTTTACGCAGGCTTTGGAAGACATAAACCCTCCAGAGCCCGATGCTGCTTTCGAGATTCCTCTAGTTATGGGCACCCTGGTCGAAGAAGGTGCAAGCCTTACAGAATCAAATATCGAGGTTGTAGGGTCTCAGTTGGTCGCAACCGACCAGCTACATCTCCTTTCGGGTCGACCGGTGTCACGACCCGTACCTACTGTGAGGGTACAAGAACGTAACAGTGCCCAGCCTACGCCGCAGTGTCGGCGGTAGAGCGCTGTCCTAGCTCAACGTACATCTAACAATATATATCTAAACAGTTATACTCCCCGAATGGGGGTGACATAGCAGTAAAACTCAATCACAACTAAGGAAGAGATAGCACGATATGAAATAGAACTCAAGGAAATAAATAGATGAAAAGTAGTCTAAGATAAACCCAGCAATATCCAGAAGTACATGGTCTCATATACATAATGAAAGAATATATACAACTCTGAACTCCAAATAAAATCTAGCTAAAACATGTCTCAATACTGCATAAAGTAAGATAATCAGCCTAACTAATCTAGTCTAGGCAGTCGGGGTGATATCCTCAGCTAGAGCTGGGTCCTCCTAAGGGTCCAGCTCGCAGGAGTCATCTAAGGCTGTCCCGTAGTAAGTGTCCAGGCAAGCCTCCTCCTCGTCCTTTGTAATATTTTCAACAGGTCCAGTCAGGACAGGAGCGAGTACAGTACATCTCAACAGTTCATAGCAGGTTAGAAGATATAATTATGCAGTAAAGTAAGATACAAGTACTGAAGAAGTGCAGTATGTAAACAGAGATAGAAAGCTGTAATAGAAATATCTACTATAAATAGAGAACTATCATGTGACTAGTGAGTCAGAGTACAACATATACATGTAAATGGCATAGAAGATTCTGATAAGACACTATGGAAGAGATTCTGATAAGATACTACTTGGGTATTATTCACATGTCCATTTCTACTCCCCCGTACCCCCAATCAATACACAAGGATCCAGCCAGGTTATGTTATGATTCCATGCATGGCACCCGAAGGGTGATACATGGATACCCATAAATGGGTGATTCTAGGAGATTCTAGGATACCCAGTGAATGGGATAAGAGATTCTAGGAGACTCTATGATCATAAGAGTATATGTCGCAAGTGATCAAAGAACCAGTGAAGCATAGTGATACGCTATGTAAGTGAAACGCACAGAACATGAAGTACCCGATGCTCCCTAAGGATAACATCTCAAGAAGGGATCCATATAGTACCAAACCGTGTGACCATCGTGACAGTACAAGTAAAGTAATCTACTGCAGGAAATAGTTCTAAGCAGGATATGAAATGATCAGAGAATGTACTTGCCTGTATCTGAGTGTCCAATATAAAAAGTACCGTCCGAGGAGTGGTGTCTGGCTCCTAATCAGAACAACACAAGTCACAACAAGTCCAAAATAGTAAAATGGAGTCCTACTATGCATTCTACATGATTCTAGGTCAATCTAGGCCAAAGTCAACTCTTGGTCAACTTTGGTCAACCCTAGAAGTCAAACTAGGTCAACCAAGTCTAATTAAGTCTAAACTAGGCTATACTAAGCCTAATAATATTGTACAAGCCCTATCTAGTCTCACCAAGCTATACCACACTACCTAGGCCTATTCTCAACACAAGTATATACAATACCTATACCCAAGTTGTACACATATGGCATATACATGAACTTGCATAACCCATACAACCCCATATGCATACTATCATGGCATCCCCCCATACTCTATATATATCTATATATAAAACCACACTCATATATATAGGAACATGTATATCACAATGCATATATTAACTTACATATATATAAATACATTTGTATTACATATATATAGTCACATATATAGACTGTGCATTAGGTAGGCATATAGGGAAACATGAATAAATGTATGTGTGTGCAACATGAGATTGTGTGTGTATATAGGTTGTGAGTGCAGGAAATGAAATCAGTGAAGAGGAGAGGACAGTGTGTGTGATAGGACAATACAAGAGAGGGTTGTGTGAGTGACTGCTGTGTGTTAGAGAGTGAGTGAAATAGTGTGGTGTGCAATGTAAAACAGTGTGCAGGAAATTATAGTAAAAAGAGAGAGGAACATGTGTGTATGAGCAGTGAGAGATGCAAATCAGTGTGAAAAAAAATAGTGTCAAAACAGTGTCATGTGTGTACAAGAGAAGAAAAACTGTGTGTGCTATACATTGAGGCATACATGAAGCAGTGTGCACATAACTAGTGGGCAAAACTGGAAAACAGTGCAAGCATTCAACCAGTGTGCAGGAATTTAAAATCAGTGAACAGTAAAGGGGAGAGCACAGAACAGTGTGTGTGACTGCACTGGACTGAAACAGGAATGTAAATGTGAAAGGGAATCAACCATGGTTCATGATAAAACACAAAATCAATCACAACAGTTTATAATTCAGTTAACATTAATATCAAGGCTAACATGTAAACCTATGTTAATAAAATATGTTCTCAGTTCAGACATAAGGCCAAACCACATCCTGAAATTGGAACCTCTCAGCTTTCAGGTTAAATAAGAAGGAAAGAAGGAAGGTATTTATATCCTAGGTTTTGAAAACTGAGATTCAAACTCAGGTGTTGGTCATAACAATCTCAGATTCTCATTTCATTCAACTCAGTCCAACCTTATTAGTTCAACATCAACCACCCCAAAATCAGTACACAAATTGACTACTAATAGGAAAATTATATTAGGGGTCTAAACATGTAATTTATAGTATTTAACTAATCAAAATGAATGCTAGAAATCAAATTAAAGACTGGAAAAAAAAAACTAAGAATAGGCATGTATCAGGGATTTCAGGATAATGAGAATCAATTAGGAAAAGTTAAGCAATTCATGAATCTAATGGTTGGTAAGTGAAAGCAACCCATATGCACAACCCCACACATCCATTTCGTGTCACCCAAGGCCTGACACGGCGTGTCCAGTACAAAAACTCAAAAGAACAACACACAGTGCACTGTCCAGTGCACTGCCTCGTGCATACGTGCACTTGTGTCGTGTGTACGACACATGACACGAGGGGGTCTCGTGGTCACCCACATAGGTAGCCCACCTATAGGGCTACCTCATAGGCCCATTGGCCAGTATCCACGACGTGTCAGTGTCGGACACGAGGCCCGTATCAGTGGCCAAAAACTCGTGTGCACTGACAGTGCAAAAATACGTGCACAGTCGATTCTTTCCTAGACATGACACAGGGACACATGGGGCTTGACACACGGGGTGTCAGTCATGGCCCCATGCCACGTGTCAAGTCTCGTGTCCAAACAATGCGTGTCGTGTCCGCTACAGACCCCGATAGGCAGGGGAGCACTGTAGCGGTGCGCGCAGTCGTGTGCGGCGCGTGTCCACTCCACAAATCCGACACAAATCGATAAGATATGTGAGCACCCTGAATTTCGGGTTGGTTTTTTTTATTTTTAATTATTTTCTGATTGATTTTAATTTCAATAAATAATTTATTCTGTTATTTTTCCTTAAGTGTGCTTTCTCGTGCCATTGATATTTGGAGTGTCAGGGATCTTCAACTCTGGAAATCTTCTTCACGAGTTTGGGAGTGGACAGGATTACCTTTCTGATGATATATAGTGTCCCACTTAAACTTGTCCCCTTGTGCTCTTTTTGTTTCGCAGAACTTCGGGTCGAATTAGACCATTTGATTATTAATTAATTTTCCCACTCTTTTCCTTGATCATTATTAGCACGTTACCGTGACTTTTAATTTGGGAGCGCAAGACCAGTCAGTTTCTTGAAACCAACTTCTCATGCTTGATCTACTCGAGACGCTCGTCGCCCATGACCTTCGTGTCCCACTCAGACACGTCATTTTGACCTCCATTTGATTCGCACAACTTTCCCGACACGTGACCCGATTTTATTTTACTCCACGGCGTCACATTCATCTTCCAACTTGAATTGTGGATCCCCTATCGACCAAAACCTGTCTGCCCCAATTATAGACATGGCCCACATTGAGCCTACTACCCGTCCGCCACTTGTGTCCTATTTATTGGAATCCCCATGTGCTACTTATTCACTCATGATCATCAACGCCTAATTTTATTTTAATTTTTGCACAATGTCCGGTTTTGATCCAATCCGGCTCCACCGAGTCCAGTCCAGCTTTGTGTTGCCCTCTATCTGGATACCCTCATAATTCTTGCCCAAAAATATAAAGTACCCATTTTGCCTATTTTTCTATATTTAATAGAAATTTTCTATTGATTTTTAATTCCATGGAATGACCAATTTTTTCCAATATTAACCCTAGACATTGGATTCTCCTATTTTAATCCTAGCCATTCAATCTCCTCATGACAACTCCCCAACACCCCTACCTACATTGGTCGGCCCTAAAAACTATGGCAAGAATCTTTTTCTCTCTCTCTCCCTCATTTCAATTATTACTCTCATCTCTTTCTCTCTCTCTAAACAATCTACTTTCCCACATCACCAACAAAACCAACTTCAACTCACAGCAGCCATGCAACCTCTCCAACCCGACCACTCCTCCATCCATGGCCGAGCTTGGCTCCGGCTACCGTCCACTGGCCGGCCAACTCGCCATCTCCTCCTCCTTCCCTCCTCCTTCTTCTCCACTTAGCCACACCACCATGGCCATCAAACTCCATCACCACCACTCCCATGGCCCGACCTCATTCCTTGGCCGGACCTCCCCCAGCCTTCTCCACTTGGTCGCGGCTCCGGCCAGCCCCTGGCCTCCACCACCGCACCACCTCTCCTCCTCCACTTCAATACACCCGCGACCACCACCACCCATCTATCAACACCACCACCATCATCATCCAACCCGAGCCTCGCCGCACCACCACCTCCACCGTCGTATGTCCGCGGCAGCTCGCCGCTCGCCGCCGCCGTGCCCCATGCGGCCAACAGCAGCAGCAGCGCCGCCCCCGCGCTACAGTAGCTGCGGCAGCGAGCAGCCGTGGGCTGCGCGCGCGCGCTGGTAGCGCTGGCCGTGCCGTCGTCGGCCATCGTGTCCCCGGCGACCACCCCCCGGGTGCGCCCCACCCTAGGTCATCCTCCTATGGCGGCCACCGTCCTCCGGGATGCGCCGTCGAGGCGATTTCTGCGTTTTGAACGACGTCCCGTCGTGACGCGCGCGGGATCGAGTTCGTTTTGGCGCTCCGTCGCAGCGACTTCGCGCACGTTTTCCCGGAGATCCGACCGTTGGATCTGCGATTTCTTCGCTCCATCGCAGTCTCGGTATATCCACCTTCATCTCTGTCAATTTTCGTCCGTTAATTTTATCGTTTGATACATAAAAATCGGACACCAAGTTGACCGTTTAAATTGTATTAAATTTGGACAGTTTTGCGGGGCCAACTTCGTCAGCATGTATCTCCTCCATCGCAGCTCCGTTTGGCATGCTACTAGTTCCGGTGCAAAGCTGGTATAACCCTCTTGCTACTCCTCCAGTTTCGTTTTATTGTGAGCTTGCTTGATTGGTTAAATTCGACGCCAAAGTTGGTCGTCCGAATTCGTAATTTCCAACTTATAAAATTCCATTTTTGAACACAGGACTCCAGATTTCATTTCTGACACCACCAGTAGACTTGTGGCGTCATTCTGGCATGTTTTCATATAAAATTTGTTAGATTTGGAGAATGTGGGCCCTGGCACATTTTTCGGTGCAAAGTGGGTCCCACATTCTGCGTCAACGGGACTTTTTGATGCCGGCTCATCGGAATCCAATTCTGGATATACCGTTGAGTCTGTATCTTCATTCTGGACTCATTGACATATAATTTGCTAGGTTTTGATGGACTTTGGATCCGGCACGTATTTCGGTGCAAGTCGGATACCCATATCCGGGTCAACGGGTCATTTTGAGATCGGCTCATCGGAATCCAATTTCGGATATACCGTTGAGTTCGTATCTTCATTCTGGACTCGTTGACATGTAGTTTGCTGAGTTTTGAGAACTTTAGCTCCGGCATGCATTTCCGTGCAAACTGGAATTCCAAGTTCTGGTCAACGGGCCAAATTGAGATCGGGTCAACGAAATCCAATTCTGGAGATACCTTTGGGTTCGTATCGATATTCTGGTTTCGTGGACATATAATCTGTTATATTTTATTGACTTGATTTCTTGCACATTTTTCGGTGCAAAACGGCTCCGACACGGACACCGTTTTGACCCGAAATTACCTTTTTGCCCTTGTGTCCAAATTGGACCGTTAGATAGGCTATCCTAGCTAATTTGACCATTCTGGACACGTTGGCGATGTTTATTTCATTGTCCGACAATGTTTGTTGATAATTTCTCTGAGTTTAACCTTTTTATAATTAATTAATAATTAATTCATATAATATTCGTATTTCGGGATTAGTACAACGAAACTGAGATCAGCCAATTCCAGTGATCTCACATCGCTGAAATTGACAAGTCGGACACGTGAATCACTATAATAAGATTATCAACCTTACTGATAATCTTCTTATCTCGATTTGCGTGTTGTAAGTTTCGACGTACAAATAACGAAGTACACTTTATATTAGACTAGAATTGACCCTGATTGACCTAAGTTGACCAGTTGACCCAAAGTCAACTGTAAGTCAACACTTGACCTAGTTTGACTAGATTATTGACCGGAGTCGACCTAGAGTTGTTTTGACTAAGAAGAACCTAGAATAATGTAGATTGATTATAGAGATTCATTTATTACAACTTGAACACCTTGTAACCTGTGTTGCTTTAAATAGGACTCAGTGGCTTCAGTGGGACCCCCCTATACTCATCAGCTGTTCAGGTTATCGAGGCGAGTACATTCTCTGATCATTTCATATCCTGCTTAAAATTATTTCCTGCAGTAGATTACTTGTACTGTCACGTTGGTCACACGGATTGGTACTATATGGATCCCTTCTTGAGATGTTATCCTTAGGGAGCATTGAATACTACATGTTCTGTGCGTTTCACTTACATGGTGTATCATATGCTTCATTGGTTCTTTGATCACTTACGACATATACTCTTATGATCGTAGAGTCTTCCTAGAATTCTTATCCCATTTATGGGACTACTATGTATCACCTTCGGGGTCTATCACCTTCGGGGTCTATCACCTTCGGGGTCTATCACCTTTGGGGGCTGTTATATAGCATCATATAACATAACCTGGCTGGATCCTTGTGTATTGATTGGGGGTACGGGGGAGTAGAAGTAGACATGTGAATAATATCCAAGTAGTATCTTATCAGAATCTCTTCCATAGTGTCTTATCATAATCTCCTATGCCATTTACATGTCTATATCATACTCTGACTCACTAGCCACATGTTAGTTCTTTATTTATAGTAGATATTTCTATTACAGGTTTCTCTCTCTGTTTACATACTGTACTTCTTTCAGTACTTGTATCTTACTTTACTGCATGAATATATTTTCTAACCTGCTATGAACTGTTGAGATGTATTGTGCTCGCTCCAGTCCTGACTGGACCTGTTGATAAATTTTACAGATGGCCGGGGATTGCCTGCTAGCCTAGAGGAGACATAGTAGAGGTTGTTTAGATAGTTGTTTCTTTTGTTTGGAGTTGTATTTACTTTGTGGATTACTATATTTGGGTTTTGAGATGTATTCTGAGTTTGTATCTTAGACACTTAGACTCCTATCTGTTGTATCTCTTTTCAATTTCATGTTTTATCTATCTTCCTTTATGCTCTACCTTAGATGTGATTGAGTTTATATTCTGCTATGTCACCCCCATTCGTGGAGTATAAACTGTTTAGTCTTATACTGTTAGATGCATTGAGACCTAGGACAGCGTTCTACCGCCGACACTGCGGCGTAGGCTGGGCGTCGTTGCGTTCTCGTGCCCTAACTCTAGGGTACGGGTCGTGACACGATAATTAACACAGGAGATCAAAAATGCATAAACAAGCATGAAACTAAATTTCCTATTCAAAAACAAATTGAAAATAATACCAACAGCCCCTTTGTGGCATTTTCACAAACACCTGCGTAGGAACACAGACATGTGTCCAAAACGGACACAAAACCCAAGACACCCGACACGAATCCTATCCAGAATCTTAGGGGACCCTTAAGGCTTCCTATTGGTGAAGACAAAATGAAAATCCATGGAGAAAAGGGAAAGTTACCTATTGATGAACAATGGGTGAAAAATCTCCAAATGGAATGATTTCCTCAACCACCCAAATCTCACAAATTGTTTCCTTCATGCAAACAATCAATATCAACAGCAAGAACATTGATATTAGGATCTAATGCAACTAGTTTGGGGGAAAAAGGACCTAAAATGGATTTATTATGAATTTCTAAAGATAGGAGCTAACCTCTTTCTTCTTGAAATAAATTTCCTAAGGAAGGAGGCTAGCCCTAGAATTTAGGAGGGGTTTTATAGTGGGGAATCCCAATGTAATAGGTGGCCGACCACTATACTTAGGGTTAGGGTTTGGTAGTTTGGGCTTGGGCCAAGTTACATGAGCTATGGTTTATTTGATTAATAAAGACTCTAAATCATAAGTCATGGCTTATGGCTTTCTAATTTCTATAGCTAAATAGGTTCTAATGATGTAACCATAGATTAGCTAGGTTAGACTAGAGTCACAAATTCTAACCAAGCTCAAACTAACTAGGGTTAGCTCCTAGGTTGATCTACATGGGTCCAAACTAGCCTTAATCAATCTAGTCCAAACAATACCAAAATAATTCCTAAAAATTCCCATAAATTCTAATTAATTCTAATAAATTTAAAATACCCCAAAAATGACAAAAATACCCTCATACTAGAAATGTGGTAGTGACAAATCTACCCTCCTTAAAAGAATTTCGTCCTCGAAATTGAAAGGCGAAATACAACTGATGAGAAGGATAGAAAGCATACCTCACGGTCCAAAAAGATAAGGGTAGCGCTCGCGCATCTCATCCGCTCTCTCCCAGATAGACTCTCCTGGAGAATGATGCCTCCATGCGACGCACACCAAAGGTTTCACCTGGTTCCTCAGAACCTTCGCCCGTCGATCCAGAATCTCCACTGGCTGCTCTGGATAGCTGAAAGAAGGCCCAACCTCTATCTCTGAATGATCGAGCACATGGCTAGGGTCAGCCACGTACCGTCTCAACTGTGATACATGAAATACATTGTGGACCCCCACAAGTGCAGGCGGCAAGTCTAGCCTGTATGCAACGTCACCGACTCTTCCGCTGATAACGAAAAGGCCGATGAAGCACGGGCTAAGCTTCCCGCCTCTACCAAAACGTATCGTACCACGAGTCAGAGATATCCTCAAGAAAACCTGGTCTCCGACCTAATCACAAGCAAGGTCTCGATTAATATAATAACAAACATGATCAAAATCACAAACAAACAACCTAAATCTAATCTTACTCTAATCTGTACCTCAAACTCCAAGGGCCTCCGGTGGCTATCGGCCCAGTGCCGATGTCTGTCCTGCGCCACGCAAAGTCTGTCCCTGATGAGCTTCACCTTCTCGGCCGCATCAACAACCATCTCTGGACCCAGTAAAGCTTGCTCACCAACATCATCCCAGGATAAGGATGTACGACACCTACGCCCGTACAGAGCCTCGAAAGGTGACATCTCAATGCTGGCCTGGTAACTATTGTTGTAAGCAAACTCCACCAAATAAAGATGATCCTCCCAGGAACCTCCAAAGTCCAGGACGCACGTCCGCAACATATCCTCAAGGGTCTGAATAGTCCGCTCTGACTGTCCGTTCGTCTGGGGGTGGTATGCAGTACTAAACTTGAGCTGAGTGTACCAAGCTAGTCTGCAGACTCCTCCAGAAATAGGAAGTAAAACGGCTATCCCGATCTGAGACGATGCTGACCGGAACTCCGTGGATCCTGACTATCTGCCGTATATACATCTCCGCCAGCCTCTCTGTAGACGTACCCACCTTGAATGGCAAGAAGTGGGCCAATTTGGTCAACCTGTCAACGATGACCCAAATCGCGTCTTTCCCTCCTGGAGTACGCGGCAATCCTGAAACGAAGTCCATAGTGATATGCTCCCATTTCCACTCGGGAATGGGCAGCGGCTGCAACAATCCACCGGGCCTCTGTCTCTTTACCTTGACCTGCTGACAGACCAAACACCTAGCCACGAAGCGAGCCACCTCCCGCTTCATTCCTGACCACCATATATGCTCCCGTAGATCTCGGTACATCTTGTTGGCACCCGGGTGTATAGAGTACTGAGATCTGTGGGCCTCCTGCATAACCTGCTCCCTGAGATCTCTGTTGGGCACACATAACCTGGAATCGTGCCTCAAGGTACCATCCTCTGCAAGAGAAAACTCGCCCTCCAGCAATCATGCTCAAACCTGCTCTCGGAGACACCGCAGAGCAACGTCCTCAAACTGTGCCGACTTGATCCTCTCCACCAAGTCTGACTGAATCTGCATCCCCCATAGCTGCATTTGCACTCCCGGCACGATCACCTCAATCCCAAGGCTCTCCAAGTCGGCAAGCAAATGCCGATCCATGGTCAAACACATGGCTGTCGGATACCTACTCAAGGCGTCGGCAACCACATTGGCCTTCCCTGGGTGATACTGTAGTAGGATATCAAAATCCTTCATCAACTCCAGCCATCTGCGCTGTCTCATGTTCAACTCCTTCTGAGTGAACACATACTTTAAGCTCTTGTGATCTTTGAAGATCTCCACCCTCTCACCATACAGATAATGCTTCCACAACTTCAAAGCAAATATTACTGCTGCCAGCTCCAGGTCGTGGGTAGGGTAGTTCTTCTCATGGGGATGCAATTGCGTGGAAGCATAGGCAATCACCTTCCCATGCTGCTGCAAGACGCAACCCAGCCCCTTCCCTGAAGCATCACCATAAATAGTGAATCCACCTGATCCTGAAGGCAACGTCAGAATCGGAGCTGTCGTCAGCCGCTTCTTCAACTCATCAAAAGCTGCCTAACACTCATCTGACCAAACATACACAGCATCCTTTCGGGTCAAACGTGTCAACGGCTATGCAACCCGGGAGAAATCCTGCACAAATCTCCGATAATATCCTGCCAGTCCCAGGAAACTCCTGATCTCTGCAATTGAAGTCGACGCTGCCCATGCCACAACTGCTACAATCTTCTTGGGGTCAACTAAGATACCATCTCCAGTCACCACATGCACCAAGAAGTCCACCCGATCCAAGAAGAACTCACACTTGGAGAGCTTCCCGTAAAGCTGCTCCTTTCTGAGAGTCTCCAGCACGATCCTCAAATGCTCCTCATGCTCCTCCTCAGTCTTGGAATATAACAAGATGTCGTCAATAAACACCACAATAAACTGATCCAGATACTAGTGGAACACCTTGTTCATAAGGTTCATAAACACTGCTGGTGCATTGGTTAGCCCAAACGGTATAACCAAAAACTCGAACTGTCCATACCGCATCCTGAAAGCGGTCTTAGGAATATCCTCCCTCTTCACCTTCACCTGGTGATATCCCGACCTCAGATCAATCTTGGAAAATACCCGAGCTCCACTGAACTGGTCAAATAGATCGTCGATCCGTGGCAGTGGGTATTTGTTCTTGATCGTGAGGTTCTTGAGTGCCCTATAGTCAATACACATGCGTACTGACCCATCCTTCTTCGGCACGAACAACACTGGTGCATCCCATGGCGACGAACTCGAGCGGATGAAGCCCTTGTCCTGTAGCTCATCCACCTGCTTCTTCAGCTCCACCAGCTCGCTGTTGTTCACCCGATAGACATGCTGAGAGATGGGTTCCGCTCCTGGAACCAAGTCTATCGAGAACTCTATGTCTCTGTCTGGTGGCAATCCTGGCAATTCCTCTGGGAAAACATCCATATACTCTGCTATCAAGGGGTGTAGAATCGTCTGCTCCTCGATCGAGACTCCACAGAAGACTCAGCTGCTCTGCTCTGTCTGACGTCTAGAGTACTCGAACTCTGGCTCCCCCGGTACTCTGAAGAGAACTCTACCCCCTCTGCAATCAATGCTAGCGTGGTGCCTGCTCAACCAATCCATGCCTAGTACTATATCGTAGTTCGACAATGACATTACGAGCAGACTCACCTCCAACTCACGATCTTCCAAAACTACTCTTCGACCCTTACAAACATCACTCACGAGGATAATACCACCCCCGATCGTGATCTTGGAAGTCCTAGGCAACGATTCAGCTATAATACCGTGTCTAATCACAAAAGATACTGATATGAAGCTATACGAAGCACCGGAATCGAATAATGCAAATGCTGGACTGGAGTCGAGAAGAATCGAACCTGCAATCAGCTCTCCCGTCACCTCCGCATCTCCAGCTGCCATGGCGAAAGCTCGACCCTGCTGGCCTCCCCTGGCCTGCTGCTGGTGCTGGACGAACCTCTGCTGCTGTGTCGGCAGGGCTGGTCCCCTCTGCTGGCCTGCTGGAGCTCTGGCTCCTCCTTCCGGGCATGCTCGTGCCCAGGCTTCTTACAGTAGGCAAAAGTGACTCCCTGTCTCTGACCCTGCTAGTGTTGTCTCGGCTGCTGCTGCTGAACTGGCCTCTGCTGGATCGGCTGCGGCTGAAACTGCCTCAGCTGCTGATGCTGAAATTGGGGCCTCTTGGCCTGGGCCCCGCTGCTGCTGCCTCCAACTGGGTCTCTCCTCCTCTTGAGCCTAAGCTCAAGATCATCCTCTGCCAACAGGGCTCCAGTCAAGATCTCCTCGAACGTAGCATCTCTGCGGCCCTTGGTCAGGGACTTGACCTCCTTGACCAGACCCTTCCGGAACCTCTGGGCCTTCGCCGTCTCGTTCAAACCCTCTACAAACCTGTCGAGACAACCAAACTCTCCAGCATACTCCTCTACTGAGAGGCTCCCCTGGACCAAGCTCTCAAACTGCGACTCTAAGGCTTTGACTGCTGAATCTGGAAAGAACTTCTTCTTGAAGAAGCCCTTGAATTGCTCCCAAGTCTGCCCCGGTATTCCCATCCTGGGGTCTGACTGATACAAGGTGCGAGCAAGATCTCGCATCCGGCTAGCTGCGGCCTCGATCTGAAGGTCTGCTGGAATCCTGGCCAAGCGAAAGATCTCCTCTATATGATCGATCCCCTCATCGGCATATAGGATCCCCTCTGTCCCCAGAAAGTCTCTGGGGCTCATCATCTGAAACTGCTCGATCCCCGGTGTCCTCGGCTGCTGCACCACTGGTCGAGCTGCAGCTGTCGTGACGGCCAACTCCATGCCTCTGTCCCGTCGAGCCTGTTGTCAGTCTATGAACTACTGGAAATACGCGAACATCTGAGCTGCGTCCACGTGTCCTGGAGGCGGTGGCTGCTGGAAGGGATCCTCTGGAATGACCGGGTCCTGCCTCCCAGTCGGTGGATGCATACCCCCTACTGCGGCTGCCGAGGTCTCAACACGAGCTGAGGTGGCAGGAGCTGTAGTCCCCTGGCCTCGTCGTGCTGGCTGAGAGGTAGCAGTCCCCTCTATAGCATCCTCATGAATGGCACACTGCGATCTAGTCTCTACCAACCTGAAGATAGACAAACAAGAGTATCAATTACTGAGAAAAAACGAAATAACAAAGGCGGACAATTATAATTTAAAGGATCAGCTGACAAAAGGATTTAGATGGCAATAAAAGAAATTTTTCCTAAAGTGATTGAGTACCTTAAAATTAATGTCCTATATCCTACTGCAGGATATAGTGATACTCTAATTCGAACACCATTACACTTCTAGTCTAGACCTGCATGGGCCACCACTAAAAAATATGTCACGACCCGCACCCACTGTGAGGGTACGAGAACGTAACAACGTCCAGCCTACGCCGAAGTGTCGGCGGTAGAGCGCTGTCCTAAGTCAACATACATCTAACAATATATATCTAAACAGTTATACTCCCCGAATAGGGGTGACATAGCAGTAAAACTCAATCACAACTAAGGAAGAGATAGCACGATATGAAATAGAACTCAAGGAAATAAATAGATAAAAAGTAGTCTAAGACAAATCCATCAATATCCAGAAGTACATGGTCTCAGATACATAATGAAAGAATATATACAACTCTGAACTCCAAATAAAGTCTAGCTAAAATATGTCTCAAGACTGCATAAAGTAAGATAATCAGCCTAACTAATCTAGTCTAGGCAGTCGGGGTGATATCCTCAGCTAGAGCTGGGTCCTCCTGAGGGTCCAGCTCGCAGGTGTCATCTAAGGCTGCCCCGTAGTAAGTGTCCAGGCAAGCCTCCTCCTCGTCCTCTGTAATATTTTCAACAGGTCCAGTCAGGACAGGAGCGAGTACAGTACATCTCAACTATTTATAGCAGGTTAGAAGATATAATCATGCAGTAAAGTAAGATACAAGTACTGAAGAAGTACAATATGTAAACAGAGAGAGAAAGCTGTAATAGAAATATCTACTACAAATAGAGAACTATCATGTGACTAGTGAGTTAGAGTACAACATAGACATGTAAATGGCATAGGAGATTCTGATAAGACACTATGGAAGAGATTCTGATAAGATACTACTTGGGTATTATTCACATGTCTATTTCTACTCCCCCGTACCCCCAATCAATACACAAGGATCCAGCCAGGTTATGTTATGATTCCATGCAAGGCCTCCGAAGGGTGATACATGGATGCCCATAAATGGGTGATTCTAGGAGATTCTAAGATACCCAGTGAATGGGATAAGAGATTCTAGGAGACTCTACGATCATAAGAGTATATGTCGCAAGTGATCAAAGAACCAGTGAAGCATAGTGATACACCATGTAAGTGAAACGCACAGAACATGAAGTACCCGATGCTTCCTAAGGATAACATCTCAAGATGGGATCCATATAGTACCAATCCGTGTGACCATCGTGACAGAACAAGTAAAGTAATCTACTGCAGAAAATAGTTCTAAGCAGGATATGAAATGATCAAAGAATGTACTCGCCTGTATCTGAGTGTCAAATATGAAAAGTACCGTCCGAGGAGTGGTGTCTGGCCCCTAATCAGAACAGCACAAGTCACAACAAGTCCAAAATAGTAAAATGGAGTCCTACAATGCATTCTACATGATTCTAGGTCAATCTAGGCCAAAGTCAACTCTTGGTCAACTTTGGTCAACCCTAGAAGTCAAACTAGGTCAACCAGGTCTAATTAAGTCTAAACTAGGCTATACTAAGCCTAATAATGTTGTACAAGCCCTATCTAGTCTCACCAAGCTATATCACACTACCTAGGCCTATTCTCAACATAAGTATATACAATACCTATACCCAAGTTGTACACATATGGCATATACATGAACTTGCATAACCTATACAACCCCATATGCATACTATCATGGCATCCCCCCATACTCTATATATATCTATATATAAAACCACACTCATATATATAGGAACATGTATATCACAATGCATATATTAACTTACATATATATAAATACATTTGCATTACATATATATAGTCACATATATAGACTGTGCATTAGGTAGGCATATAGGGAAACATGAATAAATGTATGTGTGTGCAACATGAGATTGTGTGTGTGTATAGGTTGTGGGTGCAGGAAATGAAATCAGTGAAGAGGAGAGGACAGTGTGTGTGATAGGGCAATACAAGAGAGGGTTGTGTGAGTGACTGCTGTGTGTTAGAGAGTGAGTGAAATAGTGTGGTGTGCAATGTAAAACAGTGTGCAGGAAATTACAGTAAAGAGAGAGAGGAACATGTGTGTATGAGCAGTGAGAGATGCAAATCAGTGTAAAAAAAATAGTGTAAAAATAGTGTCATGTGTGTACAAGAGAAGAAAAACTGTGTGTGCTATACATTGAGGCATACATGAAGCAGTATGCACATAACTAGTGGGCAAAACTGGAAAACAGTGCAAGCATTCAACTAGTGTGCTGGAATTTAAAATCAGTGAACAGTAAAGGGGAGAGCACAGAACAGTGTGTGTGACTGCACTGGACTGAAACAGGAATGTAAATGTGAAAGGGAATCAACCATGGTTCATAATAAAACCTAAAATCAATCACAATAGTTTATAATTCGGTTAACATTAATATCAAGGCTAACATGTAAACCTATGTTAATAAAACATGTTCTCAGTTCAGACATAAGGCCAAACCACATCCTGAAATTGGAACCTCTTAGCTTTCAGGTTAACTAAGAAGGAAAGAAGGAAGGGAATTATATCCCAGGTTTTGAAAACTGAGATTCAAACTCAGGTATTGGTCATAACAATCTCAGATTCTCATTTCATTCAACTCAGTCCAACCTTATTAGTTCAACATCAATCACCCCAAAATCAGTACACAAATTGACTACTAATATGAGAATTATATTAGGGGTCTAAACATGTAATTTACAGTATTTAACTAATCAAAATGAATGCTAGAAATCAAATCAAAGACTGGAAAAAAACTAAGAATAGACATGTATCAGGGATTTCAGGATAATGAGAATCAATTAGGAAAAGTTAAGCAATTCATGAATCTAATGGTTGGTAAGTGAAAACAACCCATGTGTACAACCCCACACATCCATTTCGTGTCACCCAAGGCCTGACACGGCGTGTCCAGTACAAAAACTCAAAAGAACAACACACAGTGCACTGTGCAGTGCACTGCCTCGTGCACACGTGCACTTGTGTCGTGTGCACGACACAAGACACGAAGGGGTCTCGTGGTCACCCACATAGGTAGCCCACCTATAGGGCTACCTCATAGGCCCATTGGCCAGTGTCTACGACGTGTCAGTGTCGGACACGAGGCCCGTATCAGTGGCCAAAAACTCGTGTGCACTGACAGTGCAAAAATACGTGCACAGTCGATTCCTTCTTAGACACGACACGGAGACACATGGGGCTTAACACACGGGGTGTCAGTCATGGCCCCATGCCATGTGTCAAGTCTCGTGTCCAAACAATGCGTGTCGTGTCCGCTACAGACCCCGATAGGCAGGAGAGCACTGTAGCGGTGCATGCGGTCGTATGCTACGCGTGTCCACTCCACGAATCTGACACAAATCGACACGATAATCAACACAGGAGATCAAAAATGCATAAGCAAGCATGAAACTAAATTTCCTATTCAAAAACAAATTGAAAATAATACCAACATCCCCTTTATGGCATTTTCACAAATACCTGCGTAGGAATACAGACACGTGTCCAAAACGGACACAAAACCCAAGACACCCGACACAAATCCTATCCAGAATCTTAGGGGACCCTTAGGGCTTCCTATTGGTGAAGACAAAATGAAAATCCATGGAGAAATGGGAAAGTTACCTATTTATGAACAATGGATGAAAAATCCCCAAATGGAATGATTTCCTCAACCACCCAAATCTCACAAATTGTTTCCTTCCTGCAAACAATCAATACCAACAGCAAGAACATTGATATTAGGATCTAATGCAACTAGTTTGGGGAAAAAAGGACCTAAAATAGATTTATTATGAATTTCTAAAGATAGGAGCTCACCTCTTCTTCTTGAAATAAATTTCCTAAGGAAGGAGGCTAGCCCTAGAATTTAGGAGGGGTTTTATAGTGGAGGAATCCCAATGTAATAGGTGGCCAGCCACTATACTTAGGGTTAGGGTTTGGTAGTTTGGGCTTGGGCCAAGTTACATGAGCTATGGATTATTTGATTAATAAAGACTCTAAATCATAAGTCATGACTTATGGCTTTCTAATTTCTATAGCTAAATAGGTTCTAATGACCTAACCATAGATTAGGCTAGGTTAGACTAGAGTCACAAATTCTAACCAAGCTCAAACTAACTAGGGTTAGCTCCTAGGTTGATCTACATGGGTCCAAACTAGCCAAAATCAATCTAGTACAAACAATACCAAAATAATTCCTAAAAATTCCCATAAATTCTAATTAATTCTAATAAATTTAAAATACCCCAAAAATAATAAAAATACCCTCATACTAGAAATGTGGTAGTGACAATCGGGGCTGGAGTGGTAGATGCAGGTGACTCGGATATTGCTGTTGAAGAGGATATGGGGGCAATAAGAGCATTTATGACTGTCCAGAGCGAGCCGTGGTCTCCATCGCCTTCTCCTGGTAAGCTATGTTATATTCTTACCGACAAGGAGGTTCCTTTTCTCTTTCTTTATATCCTTCGAGTCAAGCTGATTGTCGGTTATTCTGAATATATAGGCAGTGCTCCTTCATTGCCATTAGTGGACATAGTCGTAGAGGAGGAGATAGTGGAAGACGTCGGGGTGGACCCTCTTACCGAAGAGAAGAGATAAACCTCCTCTCCTTCAAATCGAAAAAAACCCCCGCTGAGCCGTGTTCAGAGCTGCTTATACGAGAAGTGCTGATGGTAGAGGCGGTGTTTCCTACACCAGCATCGGTAGATGCAGGGTCGATTGAAGTTGCTTCTTCCCCGGAGATTGAACTCTCCACTCTGCCTAGTCTTCAGCTCCTTCAGGCTACGGAAGAGGAGATTACTGCTGTGTGGAAGTATCATCGCTCAGAGTTTGTTTCTCTTTTGACAGGGTCATCAAGCTCCGCTATGCCTTCTTATCACACGCCTTCAGGTTCCTTGGCTGATATTCCTTCGACGCCGTCCTCTTTAGAGAATCTGGACGAATCGTCAAGGGATATAGTTGAGAGCTTCTACCGTCATCTAAAATGAGGGGTTGAAGTTTCTTCAAGAAGAGGGACTTCATTTGTCATGGCCCGTCACTGCGCCCAAGGCCATATTGACCTACTGAAGATGCTTCCGGGTGGAGAGGGGGCGGTCGTCCTTCTGGAGCACAAGATGGCAGAGGCTGATCAGTGTCTAATCCAGTTGCAAAAACTGTAACAAGTCGATGTGTCTGCTACAGTAGAGCAGGAGCGTGCTTCCCTTATAAAAGCCATCAAAAAGGTGAAGGCTGTACAGGAGACGACCAAGCCTACCTTGGAGAAGGGCCTCTATAAGCTGTCTCTTAAATATGACAAGCTGAGCCGAGAGGGAGAGATTTGCTTGACTCGTGAGGAGACCACCGTTCGTGCAATGACCAAAATTAACGAGCAGCTCCTGCAGCTCCAGGCTGGCATCTCTGGAGACTGAGCTCTAAGTCACTCGTCAAGAGAGAGAGAGAGAAGATCTGCAAGAAGACTGATGAGGTCACACGAGCCTCTGCCGTTCTATAGGTTGTACAGAAGAAATTCGAGAAAAATTGGCAGGCTCATGCACATCTTGAAGATGCTGAAAAGCTAACCCAGGACGTTGAACGCCGAGCCAGACTGAGAATTGAACGCTCAGCTGCGCAGTTGGAAGACATTCTTGCCAAACTATGCATTGCTGATGAGTAGTAGCCTTTTCTTCTGCCCATTCCCTTTTTTTAAGATGTAATGAATATAACTGAATTTGAATAAACAGAATACATTCACCCCATTATTTGTTTGTGGTATTTGTGGTGTCTATACTAGAGGGCCTAATACCGCATTTGTGTTAGATGAAGGATATCCTACTGGGAGACTTTTTGGTGGACCTATTGCCCTTTTATGCATCTGTAAATGCGAGCAAATAGATTTGAATGACATGTTGTGGATCGACTACTCTTTGGTACACCGATGGTACGAGTAATAGATTAGGATAACTTCTGTGGACCTATTACCCTTTTGCACATTGGTGGTGCGGGTAATAGATTTGAAACAAAGCCTCACAGAGGTAATATAGACGTGATAGGTTTTGTGGTCATAACACCATGTCTTTTATCCCGGGTTGGGTACAGGTGCTAAGTGATACACGATAATCAAGAATAATTTTTTGTGTGGACCTATTACTCTTCTGTGCACTGGTAGTACGAGTAATAGATTTTGAGACAAAACCAACAGAGGTAATATGGACCTGATAGGTTTTGTGGTCCTAATACCATGTCTTTTATCCCGGGTTGGGTACAGGTGTTAAGTCAAGAGACTATCGATATCAGAGGTAATATGGACGTGATACATTATAATCGGGAATAATCTTTGGTGGACCAATTACTCTTCTGCGCACTAGTGTTGCGAGTAATAGATTTTGAGACAAAACCAACAGAGGTAATATGGACGTGATAGGTTTTATGGCCTTAACACCATGTCTTTTATCCCGGGTTGGGTACAGATGTTAAGTTAAGAGACTATCGATATCAGAGGTAATATGGACGTGATACACGATAATCAGGAATAATCTTTGGTGGACCTATTACTCTTCTGCGCACTGGTGGTGCGACTAATAGATTTTGAGACAAAACCAACAGAGATAATATGGACATGATAGGTTTTGTGGTTTAACACCATGTTTTTTATCCCGGGTTGGGTACAGGTGTTAAGTCAAGAGACTATCGGTATTAGAGGTTATATGGACGTGATACACGATAATCAGGAATAATCTTTGGTAGACCTATTACTCTTCTGCACACTAGTGGTGTGAGTAATAGGTTTTGAGACAAAACCAACAGAGGTAATATAGACGTAATAGTTTTTGTGGTCTTAACACCATGTATTTTATCTCGGGTTGGGTACAGGTGTTAAGCCAAGAGACTATCGGTATCAGAGGTAATATGGACGTGATATATGATAATCAGGAACAAGAAGTTTGCTCAGTGATAACGATAAGCTGGGCAGACTCCTGTGTGATAAAGCATTAGAGTGGGAGTTCAGGGGTATCAACATACATGACTCGCCACTCAGAAAGATATGATTTGAATTTACTCGAAGAAAA
Source organism: Iris pallida (assembly GCA_029216955.1). Taxonomy (NCBI): domain Eukaryota; kingdom Viridiplantae; phylum Streptophyta; class Magnoliopsida; order Asparagales; family Iridaceae; genus Iris; species Iris pallida. Next base: position 20,938,680 of record JANAVB010042617.1, read on the forward strand.
AAAGATTTTGTGAGTTCAGAGGTACTTGGTGTACATAACTCGATGATCTAAGAGATTTGGTAGTTTGAGGAAGCACCAGCATGTCTTTAGACATAGTATTTCTTTAGTTACCGTAATAATCTCGAGGTCTCCCAGATGGGGTTGATAGCTGCAGAAGCGATCGCTGACCATTGTCGTAATTCAGACCTGGGGTAGCCTCCATGTCGTACCCCTACTTTTACATGAAGTACTTGGCTTGAGGACCATACAGGCAAAGTGGTAATCTTCCAGTATCGGGTTCCAGATCAAACTCTTGTGGTATGAAAGGTTGAGGACCTTCTTTTCGGCCGAAGATGATCGTGTGATCCCCTTCCCTTCTGCCTGGGACTATAAAGTAGGCACCTCTAATGAGAGTAAATCTGTTGGCTGTATGGACGGTTATCACCTGTGTGTACTGGTTAATATCCCGACCGAGTCCTATAGTATACATTAGATTGAATTTATTACACTCAGGATAGTTCAATGGCAGCCTCTTATTGATAAAATAAGGAATTTTGTCCACAGGGATTACATCATCAGGGGAGGGACTATCCACCTTTCCAACAAGATACTTTGTGAGTTCTGCATCCTCTTTAGCTACCCCCTGCGTGATCGGAGGTGGGGACGCTGTCCTGGGCAACTTGACCACCAATGGTTCTGCTTGTGGCATTGGCTTGTCTGAGGGTCTCGGATCGACACTTGGTTGCCGGCTCGTCTTGGGAAGATGGATGACCATCGGCTCGGCAGAAGACTTCGTGTCTTCCGAGTGCTTTTGACTGGATCTTGGCAATCGAATCACCATCGGCTCCCTAGAGGGCCTTGCATCTTCCGGTCGCCTTTAATTGGATTGGCAATCAGATCACCATCGGCCCTATGACGGGTTTTGGCTCTTGGATGGTCCTTGGGAGTCGGATGACCATCGGTTCCAGCTGTGCAGCTTGGGTGGGGGAACCGGGCACCTCTTTATGCAAAGTTGTAATAAGGGGTGCGGCTTTGCCCGGTTTGTAGGCATGGAGATGAATTCTCAAGGGTTCCTCTGGTCCTGTGATGGTCTCCAATTCATCAGTTATGTATTTCTTGGATTCGTCATATAGACACGTCTCCGAAGAATAATAAGACTCAACCCGTTGAAGGGATCGATGTCGACGAATTCAGTCTTCACAAAGCCGTGCTTACTGACATACTTGAAGTATTGGTGGAGGGTGGATGGAACGATCATATAGTCATGTATCCACGGACGCCCCAAGAGGATATTGTAGGACGTATATGCATCTATGACGTAGCAGGGAACCTCTGTCCTTAGGTCGTCGATCTGACATTTCAATCGGATCTTTCCTAAGGGATAGCTCCTTTTCGAGTTGAAACAGCTAATGGCGGTGTTGGTCGCCGCTAGCCGGTGTATAGGGATACCGAGGACTTGAAACAAGCTTTTCGGGATGATGTTTATCGACGAGCCAGGGTCGATGTGCATCCGATCCACCTTGATGTCGCCTATGTATCCAGTGTAGTACAAGGGGCGATCATGCATGTTGGTCTTAATCAGCATGTCTTGTGGGGTGAATACGATGTTGGGCATTGCATCCGCACAGTTGCTGCCCTAGAGATCTGTCGACGAGTCTTCCCTTATATGTTTGACTTGGGCTAAGGAAGCGTCAGCATTCTGGAGTGCTTCGCTCAATGCGACACGAAGATCTTTGAAGAGCCTTAGGAGCTCGTATAATGACAACTTTGTCGGTGTATTAGCCAATTGTTCTAATATGTCAAAGTTGTAAGGTCTCTCCAACTCTTGAGGTGCATCTTTACGGAGTTGCCTGTTGAAGCGGGTTTCTTTCGGCTTGGACCTGTCCGCCGGTGGAGGCTGAGATGGCCCCAAAACATCAGTGGCCAGCAGCGTTGCTGGCTGAGGGTCTTCAACTGAACTACCCAGAGTGGGCTGAACATGTGCCCCAGACCGGGTAACAACGGTCGCCGCTTCCTCAGCTTCGGCTGAAATTGTATGGCAGGATCTGGACTTCCTGTCCTTCTTCTTGTTGGCTGGAGATGACACCGCCTGGGTAACTTCGGGCACTAACTTTGGATGCACCCACATGATCTCTCCTCGTGACATGGTAAGAGGTACCAAGCCAGTCGTCTGGTCCCGGACGGAGGGAAGATTAGTAACTTTCATCGTTGCCCGGAGGATAGGTATTACCCCGTCTTGAGTACTTGTTGGAGGGAAGTCACCGAACTGAATTGACACCATGTTAGCCGCCACGGTAACCTAGCGACAGAGCTTTGGAGTCGATATGATTCTAGATGTACTGCTTTAATTGAAAGCAGTCATGAGTGGCATGATGAACATAGCGATAAAAATGGCAGTATTTTGGGTCTTCCATCTCTGTAGCTCGAGGCTCGTGCCTTGGTGGAGGGAGTTGGATCATGTCCCCTTGCAAGAGCATGTCGAAGATAGGCTTGACATGACTATCTTCGAATAAGTAATTCACCTTGGGCTACTGAGCTTCTGCCTGCTTTTGTTCAGGATTCTTGGTCGAATCAGCGACCAGGACCTGTTTGCCTTTGTTGTCCCGGTTATTGGAGGTGCCGTCAGTATTGTAGTTATTGGAGGTGGTACCAGGACGTTTGCTTTTGACCTCTCCATCCGGGATGAGTAATCCCAGCTGGCGAGCCTTCATTAACTTTGCCTCTGCATTGGTGGCGCTTATGATGAAGGTCGTCCAATCGTTGAACTGATCTTCACCCATCTAGAGGCTGATTGCGGGGAGTAACTTCTTCTGGCAGATTTTGATCAAGGAGCTTTCAGGATTGCCTTGGGGCAATCTCTTTGCGGTTTGACGGAACCGCTCGATATAGTTCCTTATTAGCTCCCTCTCTCCCTGAACGACATCCATGAGAGATGACATTGTCACATCATGCCCCACTTCGTAGAATCTTTCTAGGAACATGTGCTTGAAGCTGTCAAAAGAATGAATGTAGTTGTCCGGAAGGTTGCGATACCAGTCGAACGCGATCCCCTCCAATGCTCCGATGAATAATCGTGTGAGGATGGCGTCACTATGCGGCAAGTGGTCGGTTGTGACCTCGAAATAAGTCATATACCGACTAGCAGAGGTCTTCCCGTCATCTGAATCGATATGAAACGGCTTGTATCGTGGTGGAAAAGCCATATCTCTCCATGCAACAGGATATGGCTGTCGTATTTTGAGGTCCCAAGAGGAATCTCGGGCATTGAACATTGCCCAAAGCTCCTGAACTTCCCTTCTTGCTTTCCTGGCTTCATCTGTAGCTGAAGGAGCGGATTCTCCAAGAGGATTGTCATCCAAAGGAGGAGCGGTTGTGTTGGAGTCTGATTGACTGCGGGCCCCAAGCTTGTTTGTCCAGGCATCCTTGCTGGTTGAGTCGGCAAGGCGGCTTTAATTTCGTCTACTGACTTGACCAAGGACAAGAGCATGGCTTCAAGTACTTCTAGACGTTGTCGGTCAATAGGCACTTCTTGATCATCGTCGGCCATAAAGATTGTCCTCACGTGGGCAGAGGTGGAAGGGATCGTAGCAGAGGTGCACTCTGTATCGTACCCTCATACCGAGAAATCGTTAGGGAATGTCGGAATGCCTTTCTCCTAGGACTCGGAAGAGGTGCTACCCACTGTGCAGGAAGCTGCATCGTCTTGGCGAAGGCAGTCATCCTCAGGGACATCCACGTTTGTCGTATAATTCCAGTGGATCGCTACCCCCTGTTGTAATGCCCCAGTCCCAAAATACGTTGGACTAGGATACGTATACATGCCAGCTACGCATCGAAAGGACTCCAGCCCAGCTCGAATACGTATAAGCTGTTTGGTTATTCTAGATTAACTATATCTCAATCCACATAATAAAGATAAATATGACAAATCAAGTGCAGTAAGGCTGATCAGGCCATGATACACTGATTCTAGATTAGATAAATATGTTAGAGTGGATCCCCAATAACACATTCATCATGAACAAGCTAGATAAAAAAGAAGCTTGTAAAAGACTAGCTATAATAACAACGAGTATCAAATATAGGACAAAATCGAAATACGGAAGATATGATAAAAACACACTATGTATACCTGAAGTCTCGGCGTAGCAAACATCATCCATCAGTGTACCGTGCCATCAACTAATATCTGGAGAGATTACCAGTTCCTCAGAGGACTAGCAAGACACATAATATACATGCCTACTGTACAGTAAATTTCATGCAAGAAATATAGGAATAACCAATCGAGGAAAGAATAACATGAAAAAGAACTCTATAGATGGTGACATGTCATGAGAATTGTCACGACCCGCACCCACTGTGAGGGTACGAGTACGTAACAGCGCCCAGCCTACGCCACAGTGTAGGCGGTAGAACGCTGTTCTAAGTCTCTAACTAACCATCAACTCATGCAGTATATAATGTACTCATCATGATCAACTCCGAACGGAGGACAAGTATAAGATATGGTGTATCTCAATCACAGTCTAAGCACGATAAGATAACACAGAATTGTAACTAAGAATTTGAAGACAAAAATAAATACTGAAATAATAACAACATCTGAATAATCTCAAATACATCTCAAGTCTCAATTCTATACAACAAGCTCTAAATAAAAATAAATGTAAGTCTACTAAACTAAATCCCGATCACTCCTGAGTATCGGGGCCATATGTAGCTAAGCCATCTCCTCAGTAAAATGTAGGGCATGTGTCCTCAGGGCAATCATCTGTAAAATTTTTAACAGGTCCAGTCAGGACAGGAACGAGCACATCTCGTCTAGAAAACCCAAGTAAATGACAGAGAACTATAAAGCAGTTATAGACAGTTGTATTGATGAAAATGGCAGTTTATATTTAGGTGATGGTAAGAAAGACAGATAAAGTGCAAGAAAAGTAAATACTAAACAAGAGAAGAATCATAGCAATGAAGACTGTAAAAATAGAACTAGCTGAACCAGGGTAATATGATATAAAGTCCAGACAACAATGTAGACAAGTGTAACTCCAATGTAAGTCCAGTACAGGATGAATCTCGTACAAGATGAATCTAGCAAGGGACGATTCCAGTTATAGTGATCAATGATTCCAGGGTGAGTCCAGCCTATACTCTAGCAGTGGGTTTTAAAATACCGAGATTGACATGTAAACGGCTGTGGGTAATCCGGCACACCTCTCACTGATCAGGCGAGAGATGGCTATCATTCCAGTAGATTCCAGTAGGGGTGATTCCAGAAATGGGGTATGTCTACATGTCTTACTCTAGTATTTCCCCTTCCAGCAAGTGAATCCAGAATTCCGACACAATGATTCAAGATGAGTCCAGCCAAGTACAATGATACCAGTAAATGATTTCGGGGTGATTCCAGTAAATGATTCCAGTAATAGAAGCCAGGAATGATGATACCAGTAATAGAGGCAAGAAAATAAAAGTGTGTCGTATACATGAATCCAGAAATATCCATACGTGTTGTAACAGAGAATCACATACAACTAACTAGAACTGAAATACAGTAATTGACAAGTAATTGAAAGAACTATCAGAGAATGTACTCGCCTGATACTCTCAAAAGAGTAGTGTAATGTCAGATGTCTGCACCAGAGTCACAATATCCTAAATAAAGCAGTACAGGTTATAATATGCTTAAAATAAGACAAATGATGTTTATGATGCAATCTACATGATTTCTAGGCCAATCTAGGTCAAAGTCAACTCTAAGTCAACTCTAAGTCAACTCAAGTCAATCCTGAACCAAACCTTGGTCAATTCTAGGGTCAACTCTAGTCAATATTGGTCAATCTTAGCCTATTGGGTCAAAATCTAGAGTTTGGTCAAACTCTATCTAAGGCTATCTAGACACCAACCATATACTAGTATAACTAGGATACCTTAACACTATATTCTATATACATAATAATGTATATACCCAAAGTCTATAGCCCTAGGCATATATAGCCTATGCATCACATACCTATCTCTATATAAGTACCATATCAACTAATCCATATCACATCTATATATAATATATATACAATATGTGAACTCTCAAACAACAACTCACCATTCCTCATCTGTCAATAACCTGTCAAGCCCATATCCCCAAATGGCAACATTAAACATGCTACATATACATTATATTACATACACCTATACATATAGAGGAGGGGAAAGGGCTGTGTTTGTGTGTATATGTGAGGGTGAGTGTGTAGAGTGTGACAAGAGTGTATGTGACAGGAAGAGTAATGGGTTAGGATGAATATCAGATTTTGTGTTGTGTACAAAGGTTCACATGATGGATTCTCAGGTTTCAGTTGTTCAATCTCAGAAAAGTGGGGCTGAACCTAAGATGATATCCTAAGCTCTAGGATACCTGAAGTGAATGAAGAACCTACATGATATTACAATGACTGGTACAAGGAAGGACACCAAGCCCCCTACTACTGCTAGTTCTAAGGCTAAACCATGCCAAGGCAAACAAACAAGCTAGTGCCTTGCTGCCACTACTCTCTACTGCACTGGTAAGCAGCTGCTGCAATGCAAGACAATGCCTACTGCTGCTGCTATGCCACTGCTGCAGTCCTATCCTACTACTACACTGCTATGGCACCTACTACTATTGTAACAGCTGCTGTAACCCTCCTCAATTCAATTCCCAAAATTTAGCCTACAACAACCAACCCAATACTATTGAACCCTCAAAACAAGGAGAAACATAAACCCCACAGTCTCAGGAAATCGCACATATCAAAATACAGTGCACATAATAAAAAAAACATTTTGAAACTCAATGCAAAACCCAACCACAAATGATACCAAGCTCAGGTATTTCACAACCCAACTGCAGCATCCAGATCAAATAGTAGCCTAGAGGGTGTCATAATGTGAATGGGTGTAATACAGTCCATTTGTAGTGGACCAAGGCCAAGTGGCTAAAATGCAAGGTGCAACAAACAAGTACAGTGAGTGTCATGTATAGTGAATGTGTGGCATGTAGAGTGAGTGAGTGTAAATATCAGAGAATTGAACTATGAGTGACTGAACATACATAAATCATCCCCCAACTGAACACACAATCAAAAGTTAACCTACATTCAAACTCAGAAAATCAAAATCTGTTTGTTTGTACCAGAACATTTAGGGAAAACCAAAATCAATCATGAAATCCTTATGCTCAGCTTGTAAACTAAATTCCAGGTTAACAGTGTTTCAGTAATTCCTATGACAGGGGTTATAACTCAGTGTAATAGGATAATGAATTCAGTGTGTATAGATGAATGGGCTAGGGTGTGTGTGAGCATGACAGTGTAGAGTTTCCTGTGACATGGGTATTCTCAGAATTTGAAGGGTATGTGGGTGTGTATTTGTGTGTGTATGCAAAATAGGAAATGCAGAACTTAGCTAACAGTGTAGGGAAGGTTGTGTGTACAGATAACAAAGTGTGTAATTGATCTCAATTCAGTAAAACTCAAATCACTCAAATACAATCAATAAAAACTCATTTGAAAATCTAAACACAGTTCTCATGTTGAGTTTAACCAACTTCAGTAACATACATACAAAATCGAACCCAAACAACCCAAATTACTTATGCAACCACAATATCATACTTGTGTCAGAGGGGTACACGTATGGGGGTGTAACACACGTGTCCAAGGGTCGAGTCGTGTCCCAAGACATGTAAACCAACTGTGCCAGGACACTGGTATCAGAAAAATAAAAGGGAAAATGCAAATTTGAAATCAAATCATGTTAATTCACATTTTAAATGCTTGGTAAAACAATATACAAGTGTACACGTGTCAACCAAGGTATTCGTGTCCAACCAAGTAGACACGAACGTGTCCAGAACACACAATCACTCACAGTCACGCACACGTGCACTGGACTACACGCAGCGTCGTGCACGTATGCACGCGTGTCCCGTGCGTGATACAGGCCACGTGGAGACACGTGGCCATGCATATGTGTTCGCAGGACTAGAAGAACACGCTAGGGTGTCTGCAACATGTCCACGACACGCGTGTCGCGTGTACGAGACACGTATCAGTCGAGTGTCTATGCGTGTGTGCAACAGTGAGGAAAACAGTGCGAGTCAATTTTCTCGTGCACACAAAATGAGAACCCACAAAATTTTGTAGGTATCGTGTCATTCACTAGGCCTCCGTGTCCACCAATTTTGGTGTCCAACCGAGTCGTGTCGTGTCGGATGCGAACGTGTGGCAGCAGGACACCGCACGGGGCCTGTGCGCAGTATCGTGCACGAGGTGCGTGTCCGATTTGGACACGAAAAAAACTACAGAATTGTGCTCAGTCATACAAATATTAAATCTACACTTGAAGAGCTACTCAAATATATAATTTGTTTCAAAAAATATCAATATTCAATCCATAGAGGCATTTCAACAAACACCTACACCACACTACGACACGTGTCCGATACGGACACCAAACGGACACGAAATCCACCCAAATTTCAGGGACACCTAGGGGACTCCTAGATCTAGCCCTATATGCAAAGAAAACTGAAGTTTAAATCAATTAAAGGGGTTTTACCTGTATGTGCAAAAAGCTTAGAAAAGCCTCAAATGGGGGATTCTTCCTCTTGGTGTCAAAAGCTCCAAATTGACCCAAAGTTGGGATTAAACTCCAAAATCAGGAAATAGGAGAGTGTTAGGTTCTAATGCAAGAAACTAGGATTAAAAAGGACTTAAAATGGATTTATGGAGATTTTTGCAAGAGGGACACATACCTTTCTTTTTCCAATGTTGAAATGAATAAAGAAAGAGGCAAGCCCTAGAAAATAGGTGTTTATATAGAGTGGGGATCCCTATGGCTGGTCATAAAGGAAGGAATTAGGGTTAGGGTTTCCTAAATTGGCCCATGGGATTAAGTTATGGTTAATCAAGTCATGAAGTCACAAGCCATTTCATGAAACCATAAACCATGACTTACATTCACCAAACCTAATCCCGACCTCATTCTACAATTAGTTTCTAATGACTAAAAATAGGTTAACCTAAATTAGACTAGGGTCACCATGGCTAGGGTTAGCTTCTAGGCTAGTTCACTAGGTCTCAACAAGTCAAGTCAATCTAGAATTCACCAATTCAACAAATTACCAAACAAATCAAATAAGTCAAAATGACCAAAATACCCCTAGGCTAAAAATGATAAATATATCATCCTAATGACATGATTAGGCTCTAGGTCATGCAGTCTCTCAGGTTTCGCTAGCAGCACATCAAAATCACAAGTCATGACTTAAACCAGTTTTTAAATAGTTTAAAAATAATTAAAAATCACCCAAAATCACCATGTGAAATAAATATCAACAAATAATAATTATAATTACAAAATTTCAAAAATACCCTCATCTGGAAAACTGGGTGTTACAATCCTACCCACCTTATAAAAATTTCGTTCTCGAAATTAAGATGATCGCACCCTTCCTAGGTCAAACCCCCAATCAATCAAGGTCGAAGCAATACAATCCTACTGGTCATGATTCCACAGTCTCGAGCAGGGTAGCTACACTATCTAGCAAACGCAAGCAATATCCTGGCAGGTACTAAAGGAAAACACACATGGAAGTGGGAAGGAAGAACAAGAAGGTCAAACCTGCTAATCCATCACCTGCGATGTCAGTCTCCTCGGCTACCATCGCAAAAGCTCCACCCCTCTGGTGCTGAGCTACAGGTGGCCTAGCCCCCTCAAAAGGAGGTGAAATAGGACAATCTATTTTCTGGTGGGCAGCTGACCCACAAAAATAGCAAACCTTTAACCTCTTCCTACACTGCTCCCAAATGTGTCCCGGCTTCTTGCAGTAGGAACAACTGATCGCCTTCGGGTCCTGACCCCGATACTGATGTTACACCTGCTGAACTCCCACTGGTGCCTGTGTCTGATGAAACAGCACATGAGGCCTCTTGGCCTGGCCTCCGCTGCTGCTGGTATCGTGAGCGTCCCGTCCCCTCTTGAGCCTCAGCTCAAGATTATCCTCAGCCAGTAAAGCTCCCGTCAAAATCTCCTCGAACGTGGCGTCACTATTGCCCTTGGTCAAGGACTTGATTTCCTTGACCAGACCCTTCCGGTACCTCTGGGCCTTTACCGCCTCGCTCAAGCCCTCTACGAATCTGCTGAGGCGACCAAACTCCCCAGCGTACTCCTCCACTGACAGGCTCCCCTGTACTAGGCTCTCGAACTGCGACTGCAAGGCTCTGAGCGCTGAATCTGGAAAGAACTTCTTCTTGAAGAAGCTCCTGAACTCCTCCCAAGTCTGTCCAGCTACCCCCACCCTGGGGTCTGACAGATACCAGGTGCGAGCAAGATCTCGCATCCGGCTGGCTGCTGCCTCTATCTGGAGATCTGCCGGTATCCGGGCCAGACGAAAGATCTTCTCAATATGCTCGATCCACTCGTCAGCATATAAAATCCCCTCTGTCCCCAGGAAGTCTCTGGGGCTCATCTTCTAGAACTGCTCTATCCCCGGTGTCCTCGGCTGCTGGATCACTGGTCGCGCTGCGACTGCTGTAAGGGCCAACTCCATGCCTCGGTCCTGTCGGGCCTGCTGCCGGTCCATAAACTGCTAGAAGTATGCGAACATCTACGCCGCATCCACATGTCCTGTAGGCGGCGGCTGCTGGAACTGCATCTCCGGGATGACTGGGTCCTGCCCCCGAGCTGGTGAAGGCATACCCCTTGCTGCTGCTGCTGAAGTCTCAATATGGGTAGAGGTGGCAGGAGCTGCATCCACCTGACCATGCTGATCTGGCTGAGAGGTGGCAATCCCCTCTTCAACGACTGCTGCACGCGAGCGATGTGATCGTGTCTCCACCATCCTGAAGACAGATCGAACAAGGAAGTCAATACTGAGCAGGAATCGATATATCAAAGGAGGACATTTATTTCAAAGAAGGCAAATCAGTACGATATGTAGATGGTATGATTTAAAGCAGAATTTTCCTAACTGTGATTGAGTGCCTCTCCGGTAAAGCCTATCTCTCAGTCCTATCGCAGGCTCACAGCAGTACAACTAAGTCGCCGTACTACCGCGATATCGTACTAATGCGACTCTCGACCTACATTGGCCACCACTAAAAATGTGTCACGACCCGCACCCACTGTGAGGGTACGAGTACGTAACAGCACCCAGCCTACACCGCAGTGTCGATGGTAGAACGCTGTTCTAAGTCTCTAACTAACCATCAACTCATGCAGTATATAATGTACTCATCATGATCAACTCCGAATGGAGGACAAGTATAAGATATGGTGTATCTCAATCACAGTCTAAGCATGATAAGATAAGACAGAATTGTAACTAAGAATTTGAAGACAAAAATAAATACTGAAATAATAACATCTGAATAATCTCAAATACATCTCAAGTCTCAATTCTATACAACAAGCTCTAAATGAAAATAAATGCAAGTCTACTAAACTAAATCCCGATCACTCCTGAGTATCGGGGCCATAGGTAGCTAAGCCATCTCCTTAGTAAAATGTAGGGCATGTGTCCTCAGAGCAATCATCTGTAAAATTTTCAACAAGTCCAGTCAGGACAGGAACGAACACATCTCATCTAGAAAACCCAAGTAAATGACAGAGAACTATAAAGCAGTTATAGACAGTTGTATTGATAAAAATGGCAGTTTATATTCAGGTGATGGTAAGAAAGACAGATAAAGTGCAAGGAAAGTAAATACTAAACAAGAGAAGAATCATAGCAACGAAGACTGTAAAAATAGAACTAGCTGAACCAGGGTAATATGATATAAAGTCCAGACAATAATGTAGATAAGTGTAACTCCAATGTAAGTCCAGTACATGATGAATCTCATACAAGATGAATCCAGCAAGGGACGATTTCAGTTATAGTGATCAATGATTCCAGGGTGAGTCCAGCCTATACTCTAGCAGTGTGTTTTAAAATATCGAGATCGACATGTAAACGGCTGTGGGTAATCCGGCACACCTCTCGCTGATCAGGCAAGAGATGGCTATCATTCCAGTAGATTCCAGTAGGGGTAATTCCAGTAATGGGGTATGTCTACATGTCTTACTCTAGTATTTTCCCTCCCAGTAAGTGAATCCAGAATTTCGACACAATGAATCAAGATGAGTCCAGCCAAGTACAATGATACCAGTAAATGATTCCGGGGTGATTCCAGTAATAGAAGCCAGGAATGATGATACCAGTAATAGAGGCCAGAAAATAAAAGTGTGTCGTATACATGAATCCAGAAATATCCACACGTGTTGTAACAGAGAATCGCATACAACTAACTAGAACTGAAATACAGTAATTGACAAGTAATTGAGAACTATCAGAGAATGTACTCGTCTGATACTCTGAAAAGAGTAGTGTAATGTCAAATGTCTGCACCAGAGTCACAATGTCCTAAATAAAGCAATACAGGTTATAATATGCTTAAAATAAGATAAATGATGTTTATGATGCAATCTACATAATTTCTAGGCCAATCTAGGTCAAAGTCAACTCTAAGTCAACTCTAAGTCAACTCAAGTCAATCCTGAACCATTTGGGTCAAACCTTGGTCAATTCTAGGGTCAACTCTAGTCAATATTGGTCAATCTTAGCCTATTGGGTCAAAATCTAGAGTTTGGTCAAACTCTATCTAAGACTATCTAGACACCAACCATATACTAGTATAACTAGGATACCTTAACACTATATTCTATATACATAATAATGTATATACCCAAAGTCTATAGCCCTAGGCATATATAGCCTATGCATCACATACCTATCTCAATATAAGTACCATATCAACTAATCCATATCACGTCTATATATAATATATATACAATATGTGAACTCTCAAACAACAACTCACCATTCCTCATCTGTCAATAACCTGTCAAGCCCACATCCTCAAATGGCAACATTAAACATGCTACATATACATTATATTACATACACCTATACATATAGAGGAGGGGAAAGGGCTGTGTTTGTGTGTATATGTGAGGGTGAGTGTGTAGAGTGTGACAAGAGTATATGTGACAGGAAGAGTAATGGGTAAGGATGAATATCAGATTTTGTGTTGTGTACAAAGGTTCACATGATGGATTCTCAGGTTTCAGTTGTTCAATCTCAGAAAAGTGGGGCTGAACCTGAGATGATATCCTAAGCTCTAGGATACCTGAAGTGAATGAAGAACCTACATGATATTACAATGACTGGTACAAGGAAGGACACCAAGCCCCTACTACTACTGCCAGTTCTAAGGCTAAACCATGCCAAAGCAAACAAACAAGCTAGTGCCTTGCTGCCACTACTCTCTACTGCACTGGCAAGCAGCTGCTGCAATGCAAGGCAATGCCTACTGCTGCTGCTATGCCACTGCTGCAGTCCTATCCTTCTACTACACTGCTATGGCACCTACTGCTATTGTAACAGCTGCTGTAACCCTCCTCAATTCAATTCCCAGAATTTAGCCTACAACAACCAACCCAATACTATTGAACCCTCAAAACAAGGAGAAACATAAACCCCACAGTCTCAGGAAATCGAGCATATCAAAAGACAGTACACATAATCAAAAAAAACATTTTGAAACTCAATGCAAAACCCAACCACAAATGATACCAAGCTCAGGTATTTCACAACCCAACTGCAGCATCCAGATCAAATAGTAGCCTAGAGGGTGTCACAATGTGAATGGGTGTAATACAGTCTATTTGTAGTGGACCAAGGCCAAGTGGCTAAAATGTAAGGTGCAACAAACAAGTACAGTGAGTGTTATGTACAGTGAATGTGTGGCATGTAGAGTGAGTGAGTGTAAATATCAGAGAATTAAACTATGAGTGACTGAACATACATAAATCATCCCCCAACTGAACACACAATCAAAAGTTAACCTACATTCAAACTCAGAAAATCGAAATCTGTTTGTTTGTACCAGAACATTTAGGGAAAACCAAAATCAATCATGAAATCCTTAAGCTCAGCTTGTAAACTAAATCCCAGGTTAACAGTGTTTCAGGAATTCCTATGACAGGGGTTATAACTCAGTGTAATAGGATAATGAATTCAGCATGTGTAGATGAATGGGCTAGGGTGTGTGTGAGCATGACAGTGTAGAGTGTCCTGTGACATGGGTATTCTCAGAATTTGAAGGGTATGTGGGTGTGTACTTGTGTGTGTATGCAAAATAGAAAATGCAGAACTTAGCTAACAAAGTGTGCAATTGATCTCAATTCAGTAAAACTCAAATCACTCAAATACAATCAATAAAATCTCATTTGAAAATCTAAACTCAGTTCTCATGTTGAGTTTAACCAACTTCAGTAATATACATACAAAATCGAACCCAAACAACCCAAATTACTCATGCAACCACAATATCATACTTGTGTCAGAGGGGTACACGTGTGGGGGTGTAACACACGTGTCCAAGGGTCGAGTCGTGTCCCAAGACATATAAACCAACTGTGCCAGGACATTGGTATCAGAAAAATAAAAGAGGAAATGCAAATTTGAAATCAAATCATGTTAATTCATATTTTAAATGGTTGGTAAAACAATATACAAGTGTACACGTGTCAACCAAGGTATTCGTGTCCAACCAAGTGGACACGACTGTGTCTAAAACACACAATCACTCACAGTCACGCACACGTGCACTGGACTGTACGCAGCGTCGTGCATGTATGCACGCGTGTCCCGTGCGTGACACAGGCCACGTGGAGACACGTGGCCATGCATATGTGTTCGCCAGGACTAGGAGAACATGCTAGGGTGTCTGCAACTTGTCCACGACATACGTGTCGCGTGTACGAGACACGTATCAGTCGAGTGTTTGTACGTGTGTGCAACAGTGAGGAAAACAGTGCGAGTCAATTTTCTCCGTGCACACAAAACGAGAACCCACAAAATTTTGTAGGTATCGTGTCAGTCACTAGGCCTCCGTGTCCACCAATTTTGGTGTCCAACCTGTAGGCCTCAAAAATGAAGTCACGCTGAGTTAATACACCCCTATCAGAACAAAGTCTAAATTCCACGCTGAGTTCTATCAGACCATTTCCTCAAATATACGCAGAGTTAAATGGTACATAGAGACAGCTCATCATTTGTCAGAGTATCATTATGACTGACAGCACGACAGTCGAAGAATGTCTCCTCGTATGCCACGTATGCACGAGACTCGAGAGATCTCAGCCGACTATTACGTGACTTTCAAAATCTTCCTCAACAAGATTCAGTCCTCATCAAGTTGGCATGCCAAAAGGACTTATCATCATTTAATATGACTGACAAAGAAAATCAATGTCAGAGATTTTGTGCCAGTCGAGGCACGTCGAATCAAGACAGCTAGCCGTTCTGACTCAAGTCTGCGTGTATTTTAAACTTCTATGTTCCTTCCTCAAGTTTGCATGAGTTTTGAGCTTTCTGTCTCAAGTTTGCGTATATTTTGGGCTGTCTGCCTCAAGTCAGCGTGGATTTTGAGCCTTCTGCCTCAAGTTTGCGTGTATTCTGAAGCCTTCTGACTCAAGTCTGCGTGGATTTCATCCTCAACCAGTTGGCGTGGATTTCATCTCAAATTATCATATTGGAGTACATGGCAGCCATGCCACGGATCTCTCGTATGCGTGCCCCAGTAACTTGCAGACGACTCATGCATGATTGCTATGTGTCCAACAGTTATGGGCCACGTCCAGTAACTGCTCATCAACCCTGCATATGATTGAGTCCTGCGTGATTATCAACTATGCATAGGTTATGAAAACAGTTATCTTTTTAGTTATTTTTGACTCTATAAATAGAGTTCTCTTCTCATTTATTATACAGATATACAGAATATCTAAATTGCTGTCGAATTCTTGAGAGCTTTTCTTCTTCGCATCGTCCAAGGGATAAAGCGATCGTCTTCTAGATCGGATTCCTAAAGTTGTATTTTCCCAGAAACACAATAAATAAAGTAAATTTATTTATGGAAAATAAATTGGCGACTCTGCTGGGGAAACCCATCTCCTCTTCTGAGATGGCAACAACTCAATGCGACACTTCGTCGGTCGGATCGACGAAGAAGGTGATATCGATTCAGTTCAATCAACTTGCCTATGAAGAAATACAGCGGGCTAAGGGTGGCAAGCACACTTCAGCCTCCATCACCACCGCCAAATCAAAGGGACGATCTGTCTACGTCCCTAAGAATCTGCTGGCAACCAAAGATAGTGAAGTCTCTGCCACAGTGTCTATTACTAACACTGGCAAGAACTCTACTGCAGGCACGCACACTTCTGTGTGTTCGAAGACGACAGCATCCAAAAGACATGCTAACAGTGATGGCTCCTTAGCCAAATCTGTTTCCGTAGTCACGCAGTCCAGAAGTCACGCTGACAGCACTGGCTCTTTAGCCAAGCCTGTTCCAGCGTGTATTTCTAAACCCAAAAGTCACGCTAACAGTACTGGTTCTTTAACCAAGCCTGTCTCAGCGTGTATTCCGCACGCATCATCCACCAAGTCAGCTCTCCCTGACTCAGCATGCGTACCAAAATCTGGCTTTTTAGCCAAGACTTCATATGCTGACAGTATTGGCTCCTTAGCCAAATTGTCACCAGCATATTCTAAGAAGAATAGCTCTTTAGCTTTTTCTTCCTCCTTGCCAAGTTCTGCTAGAACTGGGGGTAGTATTGCTATGACTCCTCCACAAATGGCTCACAAAGTCCCTTCGAATAGGAACAACTCTTTAGTTGTTTCTTCTGCTCCTGTAGTGTTTACTTCAGGAACAGCTTTGGCTAACAATTTTGTTAGTCAAAGAAAAGGAAATAGTCGTTTGAATACTCTTCCTTCTGGACATTCTATATCCCAAAATTTGAATAAGTCTAAAAAGAAACATTTCTTAATGTCTTCTTCTACGACTTCTTCAAATTGGGCACAGAATTTGTCTCTGCAAAAAGGTTTGTTATCAACTCCTACTCAAGGGGATGGCTGAACTCTTCCTTCTCTGCAAATATCCAGATCAATGGAAGGAAAACTTCAAGTGTCAAAAACCAATATTTTACCTCCAACAGATCTAAGAACGAAACTTAATCAATCCCGGTTGGGAAGCACTTCTGGTGTTAAGAAACCACACCAATCGAAAATAAAAGTAAAAGATCCGGATGTGGAGTATGCCAGAAATTATGTGGCTCAGATTAATCACTCCTTGTATAATCAAGAGCCGTCAAGACCCAAGAACAGGAAATACATTCCTAAAAATGCACAAAGATTGTTTTCAGATATACCTCAATCTTCACATACAGATTTACGAGAACATCTTCAACAAAAAAGGAGGAATAATTTTGTGTCAATGGATCATGACCATGCTGATCATGAATGTGACTTCCAGCCAAGGGTCATAATTCAATGCAGATGTCAAACTAAACGACAATCTGTCTTCAATCGGATTCAGTGTGAACCTATGCCTGATGAAGATGAACCTCTTTTCGCTTCTATTAACATGACCTCTCGGGATACTGGGGGTAGAACTGATAGTCCAGATGGGGTATACAGAGGCACCAGAGCAAGAGTCCTGGCTTCTAATCAAATAACTTCGATTTCTGAAGACTATTCTGAATTTCTTGGAGAATCCAACTTCCCACCTCTTTCTACTGGGAGTAGTTCTCCTACAACTGATTTTGATACACAAAGCAATGATTCAGAACAAACAGTTTCATCAATAATCCCTCGTACAGTCACAACCTATATGGTGGATGGGAATACTGATTTGAACAATGAACCTTCTTCTTCAATGACTCCTCAAGACCAAAGAATTGCTTCTTTGGAACAACAAATGAAGTCTATGGCTGATACTATGAAGTCAATGTATGAACTTATGGCAACCCAGCTGTAAAATCGACAGACTGTACCTGACGCCATACCAATTGACACTGGTATAGGTCCAGTGCAAGTTCCTCCAGCAGTACAATCCAATATCCTTGGACAAGCTCAACCAATTCCTAGCCATTCGGGAGCTGGGGGTAGTGCTTATAATGTTGTTCCTCCTCCTAACTATTCTCTACAAGCTACAACTCCACAATCTTTCGGAGTTGTTACTGAAGAATTGAGGAATCTTCAAACCCAATTTGAGGCATTTAAACAGAAAGATGGTTTACAAAGGTTAGGTATCAAGCAACCTTATCCAATAGAATGCAAGCAAGTATCATATCCTCCTAAATACAAGCCTCCTACTATCTCCTTCTTTGATGGAACCACTTCTCCTTGTCAGTTTATCAATCATTTTGAAGTGATGACTGACCAGCTACAACCAAGCGAAACCCTCCTTACTCGGGTGTTTGTCGGATGTCTCAAGGGAACGGCTTATGAGTGGTATAGAAGTCTTCCTGATGGGTGTATTACCTCATTTGCCGGCTTCAAACAAATATTTCTTGAACGGTTCTATGAAGGGCTTAATGACATGACTATGTCTGCTCTTATAAGAATCAAACAGAGAAATAATGAGAGCACTGAAAGATTTATTGAAAGATTTAGAAGAAAAGCTTTACAAATGCCTCTTGGAACTCCCGACGCCGTCACTATCGACACTTGCAAGTCAAATCTCTTACCAATCATCAGCATGTGGACAGGATCCACTCAATTCCAAGATTGGCCTTCCTTCATCGTCAGTGCCAAAGCTGCCGAAATCAGTGCCGAGACTTTCAAAGGTCTGGGGGTACAAATGAATCCCAATGAATCAGGTCAAAATACTAGCAATAGTACGCGACCTAACAATCGTAAAGGAAAAGAGACTCTTGAAGTCAATCTCCAGAGCAAAAATCAAGAAGTAATATCTGCCCAAGCTACCCCAGCTCCAACAAATCAACAACCAAGAGCACCTCGTCCCAAAGAAGAATACTCTTTTGACGACGATGACGTCCTTGGTATCTTTGAATGTCTACTTAAAGGTAATAAAATACAATTACCTGAAATCAAAAAACCCGATGAAGCTGGTAAGACAGATCATCCTAAATACTGTCCGTACCATAGAATGTTGGGTCACACAGCTCGTACATGTTTTGTACTGAAAGGAAAAATCCAGGAAATGATTAAATCTGGAGCTGTCACTCTCACTCCGAAAGAAAAGACCGTCACCTCCAACGTTGTCTCTATGCAATTCGAAGATTTTCCTCCTCAACTCCTCGAAAGCGGGATTGTTCCTATTCCCAAGGCAACTCTTGAAATAGTGAATATTCCTCCTCCACAGTCTGAAGGATTAGTACCGATCACTATTGAAACAGAAGAAATCATATGGATTCATCCTGATCTAGTGGCAGATTTTGAATCTCCTCCCCTTCAAAAGACTACTTCCTTAAAATCTAGGAAGGCTAAAAAATCTAAGTCATGTCATATGACTTCTTGCGGATCTATTTTCGACATAGAGCCAAAGGATAAGGAAGAAGCACTTGCTGGTGCTACTCGAACAGGGAAACAGTATCTAAAGGATTATTCCAAGAGTCCTGAAGATACTCCCGATAGTCCTGAAGATGCTTCTGATATTTCTCTAGCTGACAAAGATATTCCTGATGTTCCCCGGGAGAAAGAATCATCCACTGTACCTGTTCCTTCAACTACACCGGTTGTACCTATTCCTTCCAAGCTCACAGCACTTGAGAAAGGCAAACAACAAGTTCGCTTCGACAAACCAATCAGGAAGTCCCCTCCCCTTGGACTTCAAAAGCCTTATAACTTTGACATTTTAGCTCAACTCGCTAATACTCCAGCTAGAATGTCCCTCTTCGAACTTCTACGTCTTTCTAAAGAGACTCGGGAGACATTAAGTGAGGCACTTCTTCAGGCTGACTCTTGTCTCGCACAGTTAAAGAAGCTAGATGAAGAACCTGTTACTTGCTTATATTGCAATAGTGTATTGGAGATCATTCCGAATATCACTTTTACACAAGATGACATGTTATTGGAGGATAATCGTCATGATCGGCCTCTCTACTACACCGGTTATATCGATACGATGAAGGTAGATCGTATTCTTATTGATCCAGGGTATGCTTTAAGCATAATGCCAAGGAGTCTGCTAGATGAATTAAAAATTCCTCTTCACAAACTTTCCAAGACGGTTACTACTATATTGGGATTCAATCAAAGTCGAAGCGAGCCGTTGGAAAAGATTCATCTGAAACTTCAAATAGGCGATTTCAGATCTAAAGTCACTTTCTATGTGATCGAGATCGTGGGATCTTATAATCTTCTCCTGGGAAGACCCTTCCTTCATGAAAATAATGTGGTGCCTTCTACTCTTCATTAGTGCTTCAAATACATTGATAGCGATGGAAATATACGAAAGGAAGTTGCTGATATAAATCCTTTCCGTGGGGTTGAAGCTTATTTCGGTGATTCCCGGATGTACAAAGAAGAGTTTACAAAAATAGTACAAGCTATGGAAAAAGAAGACCCGCAAAGTGAGACCTTGATAATCCCTGTTAAGGGTCGAACTCCTCAGCCACAGTCTCCTAAACCCTCTGGAGAAGGCCCCTTCATTATTCCAGTGAGCGGACGTATCTCTCCATTACCTCCATCATCTACCCAAGATACACTGATCATTCCTGTCAGCGGGCGTACTACATTCCCGGCATCTTCCTATACAAAATAGGACACTCTGGTAATACCTGTTGGTGGGCGAACTACTTTTCCATCCCAAGCTTCAAGGGAGCTCACCTCTTCTGAGCCATTTGTGATCGATCTTAATCGAAACAAAACTCCTTCTAGTTCTTCTTCTCCCCCTTTAGTCATTGATTTGGCTAAGATTTCTAAGGTTCAACCTCCTTCTGATGTAAATACTAGTACTTTTGAAATTAATAAAAAGTCTCCATCTTTGCAGTATATTGATGTGTGTAATCATGTTCATAATTACTTGCAATTGTTAGATGACTTGAAAACAATAACCATAGGAGTTGTACAGACTTTTCATGCAGAAGTATCCTTAGAATCAGTACAAGGTTTATGTTTTCTAGTACCTAGCAGAAAACCAGGAGACATTCCAATATTCTTTTACAAAGGACCAAAGAACCCTATCAACCTTGAAGATGATGATAGAAATGATAATTCTGGAAGATTACAGTTGTGTCGTTACAGCCAGCAATCTAAAGATATTATCAAAAATATGGGCTATGACTTCAGAACTGGCCTCAGTAATGGGAGAGGAAGAAGAATGCCTGTTCGGATTCCTCCTTTAAAATATGGAAGGACAAAATGCGGATTGGGTTATATTTCTCCTACTCCCTTTATCAATATCATCCATGAAGATCCCGAATCTGACGAAGATAAAAGATCTGATTCTTCTAATACTTCCTCTTGGGATTCTGATACAAGTATTGGTGACTTCCACCATAACATTTTGTCTTCTAACATGGTTTTCGTTGATGGTCCTGAAAAAGATGACGAAGACAAATTTGAAATCTTATCCGAATCAGAACAGTGGGCCCAAAGGTTAGATAATCAATGGGAGTTTAGATTCAAGCAAAGAGAACCTCCAACTGAAGATAAACTCGTTCAAATAGATGTTGGTGAAGAGGGATCCCCCAAACCAATATTCATTAGTGAAAGTCTTTCAGAAACTGATAAGCAAGACATGATGAAACTTATTCGCGAATACATCGACGTCTTCGCTTGGAGCTATGAAGATATGCCAGGACTTGATCCACAGATAGAAACTCACAAACTCAATATCATGCCAAATGCTAAACCGGTCAAGCAACAACAGCGACGATTTCGTCCCGACATCATGGATGCAATTGAAGCCGAAGCTAATAAACTCATGGCTTCTGGGTTTATTAGAGAGGAACAACACCCTGATTGGGTGGCTAATATAGTTCTTATCCTTAAAAAGACTGGCAAGATCAGAGTATACATAGACTATCGTGATCTCAATATGGCATGTCCTAAAGACGAGTTCCCCCTACCAATTACTGATGTTATGATCGATAACACTTGTGGTTTTGAACGAATGTCGTTCATGGACGGGTATTCTGGATACAATCAAATTAAAATGTTTCCAGATGACGAGAAACACACTTCCTTCAGAATGCCGATCGGTACATTCTGTTATACAGTGATGCTATTCGGTCTCAAGAATGCAGGAGCAACTTATCAACGAGCTATGAGCACTATATTCCGTGAACATTTGCAGAAAATAGTCGAATGCTACGTTGATGATATTGCAGTCAAAAGTCGACAAAAGGAGGATCATATCCAAGATTTTAAGACTATATTTAATCTAATGCGTCGACATCAATTAAGGATGAACCCTACTAAGTCCTTCTTAGGTGTCTCTAGTGGCAAATTTCTCGGCTTCGTCATTACCTCGAAAGGTATACACGTAGATCCCGAGAAGATCAAAGCCATCCAAGAGATGCGTCCTCCACGCACCTTAAAAGATCTACGAGGATTTCAAGGAAGGATCGCTTATATCAGGAGATTCATCTCTAATCTTTCAGGACACTGCAGACCATTCAACAAACTTATGAAGAAAGGTGTTTCTTTTGTCTGGACTGACGAATGTCAGAAAGCATTTGATGACATAAAACAGTATCTGATGAACCCCCCAGTATTGGTACCTCCCATCTCAGGAATACCGTTCCTTCTATATACCCGAGCAACGAGTCATTCATTGGGTGCGCTGCTCGCTCAAAAGAATAAAAATGGTCATGAACAAGCCATTTACTATCTCAGTCGTACCATGACCGGAGCTGAACCTCGATATTTACCGGTCGAAAAAGAATGTCTAGCCCTTATGTTCGCTGTCCAAAAGATGCAACATTATATCATTGGCCAGACCATTCATGTCATTTCCAGGATCAATCCTATACGAGTCATGATGAAGAAACCAAGTGTTTTGAATTCTCGATTGGCTAATTGGGGAATTTTACTTGCTCAGTATGATATGCACTATATCCCTCATAAATCGGTTAAAGGACAAGCTTTAGCTGATTTTCTGGCTGCTCATTCAATTCCAAAAAATTCGAAACTCTACGATGAAATCCCAGATGAAGTCTTAGACTCAAACTAAATTGCTGAAGAAGATCCTACTTGGCGTCTATTCTTCGACGGAGCTTCAAGAATAGGTCCTAATGGTGACATTGTCGCTGGGGTTGGAATTGTTCTTGTATCGCCAGAAGGTCTTGCTATTCAAAGGGCTTATTCTCTCGATCAACCATGTTCAAACAATATGGCTGAGTACAATGCACTGCTTATTGGTCTTCAATCCGCTAAACATCTGAATATTCAACATTTGGAAGCGTATGGAGATTCTAAACTTATTGTCAATCAGATAAGGGGTACTTATGAAGTTCGCCATCAAGATCTGGTTCCTTATCATAGATCGGCTATATCTATGGCTTCTTCATTTGAAGGATTCTTCATCGAGCATGTTAGGCGAGCATGTAACACAGAAGCTGTTGCTCTTGCTAATCTTGCGGCGGTGTTAGCTATTTCGATTAGACGTCAACAAATGATTGTTGTTTGCAATCAAGAATTATTTTATCTCAAAAATAATCTAACTCTAGGACTTCCAGTTGATATTGAAGAATCAACATCTCATGATGTCAATACAATAAGAGGATTTGGATTAAGTCGTAAATAATTATCATCTTCATCTGATTCTAGTATGGAATTCACCTTCAGTAATTCAGCTGAGACTCAAAATATGGATAAAGATTGGAGACTTCCTTTCTTAGATTTCGTATTGTATGATATTCTTCCAGATGATCCGAGTGAGGCAGCATCTATCGGACGACGATCACTCAGATTCTATTACAATCGTACTACAAAAACCTTATATCGTCGAGCTTATGACGGTTTACTTCTTCGATGTGTTGCTGGTGATGAGGCCCAACAAATTATCCACGAAGCACATGATGGAATTTGTGGAGCACATCAGCCTGGACCTAAACTTCAAGACCGTATTCGACGTATGGGTTATTATTGGCCTACTATGGTATCAGATGCCATCGAATATGCAAGGAAGTGTAAAGCTTGTCAAATCTATAAAGATTTTATTCATCAACCCTCAGAATTTCTACATCCAACAGCAGCATGATGGCCCTTCGAAGCTTGGGGCATGGACATTATTGGTCCGATTAATCCGCCGTCATCAAAAGGTCATCGGTTTATTCTCACAATAACCGATTATTTTTCCAAATGGGCTGAAGCTATTCCTTTATCTGAAGTCAAAACTTCTAATGTCATCAACTTTATCAAGCATCATGTCATCTACAGATTTGGTGTTCCCCGATGCATTATTTATGATAATGGACCACAATTTGTCAGCCAGAAATTTACTCGATTCTGTGACGATCATCGGATCAACAATTTGGCTTCTACCGCATATAATCCAGCAGCTAATGGATTAGCAGAAGCTTTCAACAAAACCATCATCAAACTCTTAAAGAAGTTTGTTTCTGCCAACAAACGTAATTGGAGTGAGAAATTTGGTGAATGTCTGTGGGCTTACCGTACTACAGTTCGTAATGCCACCAAATATACACCTTTCTCCATGGTGTATGGATACGAAGCTGTTCTTCCATTAGAGATTCAAATTCCTTCTTTAAGGATAGCAATCGATAATGAACTTATCACCGAGAATAATGATCGTCTTCGACTTCAGGAATTAGAAACTCTGGATGAAAAGCGGTTATATGCTCAACAGAATATCGAATTCTATCAAGCTAGAATCTCAAGAGCTTTTAACAAGAAAGTCAGAGTTCGAGCATATCAAAAAGGAGAACTTGTTCTTACAGTCAGACGTCCGATGACTATGATGCACATGAGTAAAGGCAAGTTCGATGCAAAATGGGAAGGTCCATTCATTGTGAATAAAGTCTTTTCTAATGGGGCATATCAGCTTACTACTATGGATGGTAAAGTCACTATGATGCCCATAAATGGCAAATTATTAAAGAAATATTATGTGTAATATTTTTATCTGTCAAGATTGTTCTCCTATCATTCCCCAGCTAGCAAAAATACCAAAGTCATTGTTCTTTACAAGAATCGTTTCGATATCTTTTATCCCTAGTAGAAATAGATATTCTATTTTGTATCATTTTCTTAGCAAATTTGATATCTAGAAAATCACGTCCATATTACCTTTGAATTTTCTATCTCAGTATCATATTTATGAAAATGATATCTAGTCTTTTGATTCTCGAGTCCAAAGATCATGGAAAATCGAGTTCAAAGATATTTTTATATCTGAATTCTATTTTTTCTAATCAGTATTAAACTAAGATCATCTTTGGTTTAATATCATCTGATAGAATTACAAAGTTCATTTGTATATTCTATTCTGTTGAAATGTGTCATGTATTATTTACCTCTGAACATATTTTCTATGAATACATCATTATCAAAACAACAAAGTCAAAAATCAGATCAAAAGTTCTCATTTGTCTTCATTCAAAATCAAAATATTGATTACAAGTGAAAATGTAAAAGATCTATTTATTAGGAGTTATTAGCTCCTTAATACGATCAAGTACAGTACTCATTTTCTTATCATGAGATTTGCGAACTCTTTCTGCTGCTTCGACTGCAACATTTTGTTCATCAAAAGTGATAATAGCAGATTGGCGACGATTAACTTCTTCAATTTGCTCTGTCTGCATCTGCTCTCGCTCTTGTTGAAGAGCTTGATAGCGTTCAGCTTCAGATATACGAGCAGTGACGACCTCAGCCTGCTCCTTTTCCATAAAAGCAATTCGCTCCTGAAGACGAGCCAGCTCCTCTTTCAACTTCTTGAGCTCCTCGGCTTTTGATATTTCATCCTTCTCCAGAAGTTCTACTCTCTGACGAGTAGCTAGTATTTCTTCACCCTTTTCTATTAACTTTTCCGATGAAGAAGCAAGAAATTCTTCTAAAGCAGCTTGCTGAGCTTGGGCTTCGTGTTCCAATCGAGCGATCTCAGCCACAGTCAAAGATTTAATATCTTCCTTCTTCATCTCCCAGTATTTTTGGATGGTTGTCTCCAACTCATCTAAGAGGTGTTCAAAGAAGATGCATTGAGTTTCACAGCCGGCATGTCGCAGTGCTAGGAGCGGGAAATTGACCACCGTTCGGAGCTCAGAGAAGGGCATAGTTTCGTCTTTCAAGAAACGCCTGGAGTACGTATCCAGATATGAATAGATGATATCTGAATATTGAAGAAGAAGCTTGTACGTTCTCTGTCCTGGGAATAGAAGTATGTGCCGCTGGAGAAGTTGGCAAATGCGAGCTCCCTTCAACAACATCAGTCTGGATAAGTGGAGCATGAGTCGAGCTCATTGCTGCAGCAGTCCCTACTAGTCAAAGGAAAAATAATCAGCATATAAAGAAAAAAGAAACAGTAGAAACAGAATTTGAAATAAAATTTTACCATGCAGAGGTTCATATTCTATATATTGAGGAAGTCTCGCATCCTCTCGCAGTCGATCCATAATGGTGTCTGACACCTGCTTTATGTGACTACTATCAGCTCCAGAATTACTGAGTGCTGGAGCATTATCAGGAGATTGAGGAGGTTCAAGACTGAGCTCCATTCTATTTCCTCTGATTTTATCTTCATCATAATAAGTGAAAGTCTCAAGATGCCAATTCTCTTCCTCTTCAGCATCTTCCTCTTTCTCAGAGTGTTCTTCTTCAGACTCTCTTGGATCCCCAGCTTCAGGATGGGTCACTGATCCAGAATCCATGATATTCACATCAGCATCTATTTCTTGAGATGGATGAATCTCAGGAACAGTAACAATAGCGAGCTTAGGTTCTTCAGTTTCAATTTCCATGGACTCGGTATTGACTGCAGGTTCAGTCTCTTCTGGAATGTTAGTTTGAAGAATGATATCTTTACAAACATTCTTCAATAACTCATCAGCAGCTGATAGTTCCGGTTGTTCCCTAACTTCTGCCCCGGGAGCTGGTTCTTCTTCTGAATATTCAATTTGATCATCTAATGCCTGGATGATACCCTCTTTCCCGTGTTCAAAAGGGATAATCCTCATCTCTGAAGGTTCAGAAGCTACTCCACTTGTCGTCGGGACAGTCGACTCTACCTCAGTCGGTTCAGCTAAAGTTGCTGGAAAATGAACATGATCAGATTCTGTTCTCTCCGTAGAAACTGCTTCATCGATCTCTGGCAAGATCCCTCCACTCATAATAGTTTCCAGGAGTTCATTGCCTTTCATCTTTCCGACAGTCTTCTTGACGTATCTGCCTCTCGATCTCCTTTTTATCAAAGGAGCGGCGTCTTCATCTGTATCTTCATCTTTGTCGGCAGCGTCGTCTTCATCAACTGGGATGCCACATAGAGATGAGGTGGCAGTTATTGAAACTCCTTTCTTCTTGGGAGTCTGAGACTTAGTACTCTTTTTAGAGACTGTCTCAGATTCATTACTTCGTTTCCTCTTAGAGATGGACACGAATATTGGAGGAAGAACTTCATCAGAAAATTTTTGCTCCAGAGATAATTTATATAAGGGTTCAACCTCTGCAGTCTCATCTTCAGGTTCCAGAGTAAATTGTTGAATAACAATCTTCTTCTTTGACCTCTTTGATGGAGCTGGGTCGTCTTCTGCAACAAAAGTCTTCAAATAAAAACTCGGCATGAAAGTGCTTGATGAAACATAGAAACGGGCGTATGTATAGAGCATTTTCGTCCCCACCTTGGATAGAGGATTCGGCATAGAGAATTCAACTTTTGTATCTCTAGCCGTGAAGTATCTCCATGCCCGAGCTCCATCAATTAGTCCTCCACGAGCAGAAAGGCAGGTGGTGGCATTCCCAACGTGAAGTTGGTCATATCCGAATTGCCGAGCAAATCGGCTCGGTAGATATGGTTCTAAGTACGTCATTTCTTCATGACGATATACCAGGTGAGATGGCCGAATCCGCTGCAGCCATTGAAAAGCTACGTCATCTAGCCTGTGCCCTTTTTCTCCGTCTATCATGTTCAGAGGCATGCTCTCATAACCTAGTGGCGGAGGAGCACATTGAATCGACCAATGTGATGATCGGTTCAAAACATTTCTGTATTCTGGAAGAGTGTGAACCTTCCAGAAAGTTTCTCCGGCGTACTTCTCTAAAAAGAGGCTGTCGCTCCCTCCTGCTCCCGGAGGTATCAGACCGTCGTGATGGAGGAGAAGCCAACCATACAAATAAGTATAGGGCATCTCTATTCTTGGAAATTCATCGGTCATCTTCCTTTGATTAGACAACATAGTGGTTACAAAATTTCGAAGACCTGCGTTCAGCCTGCAAGTCATCGCTGATAATAAGTCTGTCTTATAGCCGTATATAAGGCGCACTGCTGTAAAAACAACGCCTCTATGTATTCTATCCAGAGAGCTGGAGCCAGGAACAACAAATCTTCTTAGCCAGAGAGAGAGGAATCCGGCTAAATGACCGTTCTTTGACAAAGGTTTTCCACTCTGTCTCACATATGATCTGAAGGTGGTTCCGGCTTTAAACTCATACCAGTCTTCATTGATTATGAAATTTTTACAGTCATACTTCTCTAGTAGATTGGTGATTTCAGTCTCAGAGAGGGGCTTGAAGGAGTTAATTTGATACCTTCTCTTCTCATCTTTCTTACAATTCATGAAAAGATAAGACATCCACTTCTGGATGTGGCAGCCGGCTTCCTCTTTAGCACTTTTATAATACAGAGTGCATGTGCCGAAATGGCACATCATCTCTTCAAACAGATGCACCATCTCCGGTTTCTGCTCCGACAGAAAATTTAGCTCCTCGGTCGTAGGCACATATTCTTCTTATGGCAGTCTACCTGAAGGCAGATGAGAGATGTATTCCATCTCATGAAGGGCAAAACCCATCTCCCCTTTGGGAGTCATAAATGTTCCCGTCCGGTGGTTATATCTTTCAACCAAGGCCAGGAATAGAAATGGGTTGGGTTTGAAGTCGTAGAAGGAATTGACGATAGCGTCATAGAGATTTATCTGCT
Source organism: Iris pallida (assembly GCA_029216955.1). Lineage (NCBI taxonomy): Eukaryota > Viridiplantae > Streptophyta > Magnoliopsida > Asparagales > Iridaceae > Iris > Iris pallida. The sequence continues at coordinate 20,967,653 of JANAVB010042617.1, forward strand.
TCAGCTCAGTCTCAAACTTTTCCAGAACCCAATGGACCAGAGTCCTCCACCTTATATTCTCCTGATTCATTAAGCCTATCATCCTCAGCGTCGAATCAGTAGGATAGAATGCCCTCTCATTTGCCATGAATTCATTTATGAAAACATGCATCATGAATGGCTTCAATATAGACGAGTCTTCAGGTGGTACACATCCCGACTTCAAACCTCGAAACAAGGATACGTGATTATCCGGAGCACTGTAAAATCTGTCTTTCTTAAAAATGATTCTACTCGCCTTAGCTTGCTGATTTTCTGTTAAGTGCCATGTCATCTTTCTGGGGTAACTGGCATGCATGAATCGCATGATAGACAAACCCCTAGATACCTTCGGCCAGTACATGGGCTTCCTTACATCACCTTCAAAATAGAAGCAGACCTTCTCCCTGATGCCTTTTGGTTGTGATTTATGTGCTATGGCATCCCCAAATAGAAAAGCTGGTTTCTTATGGATCACCCTGTCAAGACTCTGAAATGGTTCACCATTCATCAGACAGAGCAGAGTGGTATGATCTTGATTCTTCAACAAAGATAGTCTGGTTTCCGGAGTGTCAAACTGAGGAAACTGTACATGAGATAAATTATGTTTGAAAGAGAAGCTCAAATGTCCTTCATAATCGGCTTCTTCACTTCGAATATCCACTACAGAAAAAGAAAAGAAAAAACATCAGATATGTTTTGTCACGCAGACTTCAGAAAAATCTATGTCTATATGCCTTATGCGTGCTTAGCAGTGTTCAAAGAAAATTTCATAAGTCACGCAGACTTCAGATAGATACGCTGCCAGAATTATGCAAAGATCAAAAGACACGCTGAATGATTTATTCACGCATGTGATTAATTCACGCAAAGTATAGACAGATTAGAATGAAAAGTCACGCATCATTGCCAGAATCACATTGAAGTGAAAATGACAAAAAATACGCTGACAGATCAAAGACTAATCTATCCAGAAGATGACTCTCAGAAGTCTGCGTGAATAATTCAACATTAACATCTCTGCCAACATATGAAAAATCACGCAGAGTCATGAGAGCCATGCTCACTTGCGTAAAACACAGAGCTTCGTAAACTCGAAGATGTGAAGTATAGCCGACCCTAAAGAGGGGGCATACTTTATTAATATCCTTTGCCCTAAGAAGGGGGTATATATTTTGAAAGTTCATTATTGATTGTTTTACAAATCCTAAGATTTCTATGTGGAGTTCATCTTCATCAGTTCATCTTCATCAGTTTGCATCTCCATCTGTCACTTACGTTGTATAGGGGGATGAGTAGCTTCACGGCGAGGAAGTCTGTCGGTGGTGGCATGCGAAGACGTCACAGGGGCCTTGCCCTTAGCCTGAGTGTCGATCTTAGGAGCCATTGCTGAGAAGGAGAAAGGAAAGTCGGAGAAGACGAAGTTTCTCTTCTATGTGGGATTTTCTCTCTCTAAAGCAAGTAAAAAAGAAGGAAGTGATTTATGGCCTTTTTATAGGCTCACGAAGAATTTCAAACGGCAAAGTCATCATTTGCTTCGATATAGGAGTTTTGCACGGGATCCTAAACCGCACAGAATCCCAATAGCCCAATCATTTCGGAAAAAAATCTTTCCAGCGTGACTAAATTCATTTTATCATCTTGATTTCAAAGTATTTCAAAATAATTTATCATTTTTCGAAAACATTGAAGGGGGTTTTGTAGGCCTCAAAAATGAAGTCACGCTGAGTTAATACAGCCTATCAGAACAAAGTCTAAAATCCACGCTGAGTTCTATCAGACCATTTCCTCAAATATACGCAGAGTTAAATTGTACATAGAGACAGTTCATCATTTGTCAGAGTGTCATTATGACTGACAGCACGACAGTCGAAGAATGTCTCCTCGTATGCCACGTATGCACGGGACTCGAGAGATCTCAGCCGACTATTGCGTGACTTTCAAAATCATCCTCAACAAGATTTAGTCCTCATCAAGTTGGCGTGCCAAAAGGACTTATCATCATTTAATATGACTGACAAAGCAAATCAATGTTAGAGATTTTGTGCCAGTCGAGGCACGTCGAATCAAGACAGCTAGCCGTTCTGACTCAAGTTTGCGTGTATTTTGAACTTCTATGTTCCTTCCTCAAGTTTGTATGAGTTTTGAGCTTTCTGTCTCAAGTTTGCGTATATTTTGGGCTGTCTGCCTCAAGTCAGCGTGGATTTTGAGCCATCTGCCTCAAGTTTGCATGTATTCTGAAGCCTTCTGACTCAAGTCTGCGTGGATTTCATCCTCAACCAGTTGGCATGGATTTCATCTCAAATTATCAGATTGGAGTACGTGGCAGCCATGCCACGGATCTCTCGTATGCGTGCCCAGTAACTTGCACACGACTCATGCATGATTGCCATGTGTCCAACAGTTATGGGCCACGTCCAGTAACTGCTCATCAACCCTGCGTATGATTGAGTCCTGCGTGATTATCAACTATGCATAGGTTATGAAAACAGTTATCTTTTTAGTTATTTTTGACTCTATAAATAGAGTTCTCTTCTCATTCATTGTACAGATATACAGAATATCTAAATTGCTGTCGAATTCTTGAGAGCTTTTCTTCTTCGCATCGTCCAAGGGATAAAGCGATTGTCTTCTAGATCGGATTCCTAAAGTTGTATTTTCCCAGAAACACAATAAATAAAGTAAATTTATTTATGGAAAACACAACCGAGTCGTGTCGTGTTGGATGCGAACGTGTGGCAGCAGGACACCGTACGGGGCCTGTGTGTAGTGTCGTGCACGAGGTGCGTGTCTGATTTGGACACGAAAAAAACTACAGAATCATGCTCAGTCATACAAATATTAAATCTACACATGAAGAGCTACTCAAATATATAATTTGTTTCGAAAAATATTAATATTCAATCCATAGAGGCATTTCAACAAACACCTACACCACACTACGACACGTGTCCGATACGGACACCAAACGGACACGAAATCCACCCAAATTTCAGGGACACCTAGGGGACTCCTAGATCTAGCCCTATATGCAAAGAAAACTGAAGTTTAAATCAATTTAAGGGATTTTACCTATGTGTGCAAAAAGTTTGGAAAAGCCTCAAATGGGGGATTCTTCCTCTTGGTGTCAAAAGCTCCAAATTGACCCAAAGCTGTGATTAAACTCCAAAATCAGGAAATATGAGAGTGTTAGGTTCTAATGCAAGAAACTAGGATTAAAAAAGACTTAAAATGGATTTATGGGAATTTTTGCAAGAGGGACACATACCTTTCTTTTTCCAATGTTGAAATGAATAAAGAAAGAGGCAAGCCCTAGAAAATAGGTGTTTATATAGGGTGGGGATCCCTATGCCTGGTCATAAAGGAAGGAATTAGGGTTAGGGTTTCCTAAATTGGCCCATGGGCTTAAGTTATGGTTAATCAAGTCATGAAGTCACAAGCCATTTCATGAAACCATAAACCATGACTTAAATTCACCAAACCTAATCCCCTCATTCTACAATTAGTTTCTAGTGACTAAAAATAGGTTAACCTAAATTAGACTAGGGTCACCATGGCTAGGGTTAGCTTCTAGGCTAGTTCACTAGGTCTCAACAAGTCAAGTCAATCTAGAATTCACCAATTCAACAAATCACCAAATAAATCAAACAAGTCAAAATGACCAAAATACCTCTAGGCTAAAAATGATAAATATATCATCCTAATGACATGGTTAGGCTCTAGGTTCTGCAGTCTCTCAGGTTTCGCTAGCAGCACATCAAAATCACAAGTCATGACTTAAACCAGTTTTTAAATAGTTTAAAAATAATTAAAAATCATCAAAAATCACCATGTGAAATAAATATCAATAAATAATAATTATAATTACAAAATTTCAAAAATACCCTCATCTGGAAAACTGGGTGTTACAATCCTACCTACCTTATAAAAATTTCGTCCTCGAAATTAAGATGATCGCACCCTTCCTAGGTCAAACCCCCAATCAATCAAGGTCGAAGCAATACAATCCTACTGGTCATGATTCCACAGTCTCGAGCAGGGTAGCTACACTATCTAGCAAACGTAAGCAATATCCTGGCAGGTACTAAAGGAAAACACATATGGAAGTGGGGAGAAAGAACAAGAAGGTCAAACCTGCTAATCCATCACCTGCGATGTCAGTCTCCTCGGCTGCCATCGCAAACGCTCCACCCCTCTGGTGCTGAGCTACAGGTGGCCTAGCCCCCTCAAAAGAAGGTGCAATGGGACAATCTATCTTCTGGTGGGCAGCTGACCCACAAAAATAGCAAACCTTCAACCACTTCCTGCACTGCTCCCAAATGTGTCCCGGCTTCTTGCAGTTGGAACAACTGATCGCCTTCGGGAATCTAATACTCAAATAAATTTACAAAAATCTATTGAACGAATTTTTTTATTAAATTTTGTTTTTGAAAAACTTACCTCGATATGCTTCCAACAAAAAAATTTGGGACGCGTTTCGAGTCCCGAGCTAGGAGATATGGCCATTCTAAGTTGCTTTGTCGGGTAAAAAATGTGGCTGACTTTTCTATCGAATTTGGAGAATAATTTTGGACGAAAAAGATAAGGTGTGCATGATTTTTAATATAAGAATTATGAGATACTCATATATTTATATATATATATATATAATTAAGATAGATATGTATTATTTAATTTAAGTATGATTAGATTGGACATGTTAGAATATGATAATCTGGATAATAGTAGGATTACCAATAAGGCTAAATTTGGAATATTATTTATTTAAATATTATAATCAATGGTCATTATTGAAGGATGCTTAATTTAAAATCTATGTGCTGCTATTAGATAAGAAGCCTATAAGTTTTAAATATTAAATTTAGATTTAATTAAAATACAAAGAAGATTTGCATGGAGGGTTTCCTAATATGGAACTAGTTAGATTTCTAAATATAAATGCAATCTAAATCTGAATAAATATTAAATATATATGGTTATTAATATATATTAATGTCCAACATGTCTACATCGGTTTGGGTTGGACTTTGGGTCAAATATAAACTAATGCCAACAAGGATTACACTAGGATTACACGTAGACACTTCCTATAAATAGAAACTTTCCAAAATTAAAAAGATATTAATATTAATAAGATATATATACAAAATATATATATCAACATGAAGGTATTTGAGAGTACTACATGTCTATTTAGATTTGGATTTGGTTCGGGTCAAGTCGGGACTAAATTGGTACAACCGGATCTCCTAGAAAGTCAATAATCTAATAATAAATCATCAGTGGGGGTCACGTCACAATTTTATCTGGTTTTCCTACTTGGGACATAGCTATGGCCGGATCTTCCCTAGTATGGTTAATATACTAGTCAAAGCACACAATTACACTAACAGTACCAAAATTTTTAGTCGCTATGCATCTTAGAACTTAACCATGACTAAGGTCATATCTATATAAAATATTAGGCTATTATAAATATAATCATATATATATGCAAAATTGTATATAAATCTATTTGGATGTATAACATCCCAAAATAAATATCAAAATAATTATACTAAGTCGTAGCAACCTATCATGGCTCTATAAGTGGGGTTGGCTAGGTTAGGGTCCAAATATATTTTCTAGTCAAGTCGAACTCGAAAAGTCAACAAATGAGTCTCTTGTGCCATTCGAAATTAAATAGCACATAGAAACTCGATTGAGTGGCACACCCTTAGCATGTGTGTCGTAGACTCAAAATGGGTCAAAACCATATATTTGGTCAAATGGTTTTGATCTATATCGAGTTCCGAACTCACATGGGAAGCTAGGTATAGAATTATGGTAAATAATCTAATTGCCTAAATTTGACTCGAAGTTGCACGAAGTCAAAAGGATGCTAGAGGACAAATTTGGATGGGACATGATATATCAAATTGAAGGTCATTCCGTCTACTACAAAACTCATAAAGGACGTTTCGAGAGATGGGAATGTTTTGTGCTCCAACAATCAAAGACACAAAAAGTACATATAAAATCCTAATTAAATATACAATATAACCTAATAATTAGAAATACTATAAAATAAAATAAAAATAATTCCCAAAAATTAGGGTCCTCACAATCTACCCACCTTAAAAGAATTTCGTCCTCGAAATTAAAATAAGGACCCTTAGTAACGAAAAACCGCGCTAGTGTTACTAGGAATAGTTTAAGGGATACGCTAGGTCACTACAGTGTCTCCTAATAAGTCAAGTAATAATCAAGTCTAAACAATTTGGTTTTGCAATATTTATATCATAAAATTATAGATGGTTATCTTTACTCGCTCTTCTTGGTTTTGGCGGTCTTGCAACGATCATGTTGAAGGCTCTTCCCTCCTAACCATACTAGTATCATAATTATATGAGTCTTTTTTTTCCTAACCAAGCTAAGTGGTACCTACTAATCTGCTTAATCCTCACTTTAAACTAACACGGTATAATAGTAAATGGGTTAGGTTAGATTGTCTACTTTACTCTTGTAGAGGGCCAATCGTTACACTAAAACTACCACCCTTTTCTCTATCGAGTGACTGCCATAAAGACGTAACCTAGTACGATCATCTATTTATTTCTATATTAAGGACATCTACCCACCTTTGGTTAAACTATCTTATCAAACACATGATGCCCTATGGCATATGGCATCTCTAATCCCCATTATCTATCAAGCAATCACAATACAATAAGCAGACTAACTTACACTATAACTTAAGAATTTTTGATAAATCCTATATCGTACGATTATTCGTCACTCCGAAATTAGAAGGGAAGAAAAGCAATGATACGAGAAAGCAAAGGAAGAGTAATCGAGAGCAAATATGAAGTTCAAGGGTGGTAGAGAAATTTCTAAAAGAATTGTCAAGACATTTGTAGATTGAGATTCCTAAGGGTTTAATCAGGTCGCAGGCCCGCTCGGTATAGTAACGTAACCGAAATGGCTAACTCGACCTGCATGGGCCACCACAAAAACATGTAACGCTCCAGTCCCAAAATATGTAGGACTAAGATACGTATACATGCCAGCTACGCATCGAAAGGACTCCAGCTCAGCTCGAATACGTATAAGCTGTCGGGTTATTCTAGATTAACTATATCTCAATTCACATAATAAAGATAAATATGACGAATCAAGTGCAGTAAGGCTGATCAGGCCATGATACACTGATTCTAGATTAGATAAATATGTTAGAGTGGAGCCCCAATAACACATTCATCATGAACAAGCTAGATAAAAATAAGCTTGTAAAAGACTAGCTATAATAACAACGAGTATCAAATATAGGACAAAATCGAAATATGGAAGATATGATAAAAACATACTATGTATAACTGAAGTCTCGGCGTAGCAAACATCATCCATCAGTGTACCATGCCATCAACTAATACCTGGAGAGATCACCAGTTCCTCAGAGGACTAGCAAGACACATAATATACATGCCTACTGTACAGTAAATCTCATGCAAGAAATATAGGAATAACCAATCGAAGAAAGAATAACACGAAAAAGAACTCTATAGATGGTGACATGTCATGAGAATATAATATTAATCGTGGCTAAAACCGTATCCCGAGAAGGCACTAACAGTCCTATATCAGGTTCTCTATCATAGCCCGGGGAGGCACTAACAATAGAGGATAGCCACGGCTAATAAAACATTCGCTCCTAAGGTACTAGGAAGTCAAGCCTATCTAGTCATGTCCAAGTTCAGTACAGGTCAAACAGGTCAGGAAAAAACATGGAACATGCATATCAATACTATTACTATATATAAACAAGATAGGAAAGTTAGAACAAGTAGTATAGAAAGAAAAATCAAAATCTACGTGCACGTGTAACTAGAAAGAATCATGAGGGAAAAAAAGAGAGATATGCAACAAAGCAAGAAATGCTAACAATATAGGAAAACATGTAAATACTGTAGAGTTTGGCAAAGTGTACTTTTCTGGGTCGTAAGCACTGTAGTGACGAAGATCAGATAGGAAATTAGGTGGAACAACGACTGCCAAGGAACTAAGGTCCAAACAAACGTCTTCGGATGTTGAAAATAGTCTATTATCTAATTATAAATAATATTGTACCTATTAGATTTGTTTAGTTAGGAGATGTTATAGATCTATGTGTCAACTTTCCGAAAAACTAAACGGATCGCATTTTTGTTTTCGAAATCTCCAGGAATCGCGAAAATATTGAAACATGTTTGTTTTTCGGGAATCTAATACTCAAATAAATTTAAAGAAATCTACAGAACGAATTTTGTCTATTAAAATATGTTTTTGAAAAGCTTACCTCGATACGCTTCAAACAAAAGAAACTGGGACACGTTTCGAGTCCCGAGCTAGGAGGTATGGCCCTTCTAAGTTGCATTGTCGGGTAAAAAATGTGGCTGACTTTTCTATCGAATTTGGAGAATATTTTTGGACAAAAAAGAGAAGCTGAGCATGATTTTTAATATAAGAATTATGAGTTACTCATATATTTATATATATCTATATATAATTAAGATAGATATGTATTATTTAATTTAAGTATGATTAGATTGGACATGTTAGAATAAGATAATCTGGATAGTAGTAGGATAACCAATATGGCTAAATTTGGAATATAATTTATTTAAATATTATAATCAATGGTCATTATTGAAGGAGGCTTAATTTAAAATCTATGTGCTGCTACTAGATAAGAAGCATATAAGTTTTAAATACTAAATTTAGATTTAATTAAAATACAAAGAAGATTTGCATGGAGGGTTTCCTAATATGGAACTAGTTAGATTTCTAAATATAAATGCATTATAAATCTGAATAAATATTAAATATATATGGTTATTAATATATATTAATGCGCAACATACCTACATTGGTTTGGGTTGGACTTTGGGTCAAATATAAACTAATGCCAACAAGAATTACACTAGGATTACACGTAGACACTTTATATAAATAGAAACTTTCCAAAATTGAAAACATATTAATATTAATATGATATATATGCAATATATATATATATATATATATCAACATGAAGGTATTTGAGAGTACTACATGTCTATTTAGATTTGGATTTGTTTCGGGTCAAGTCGGGACTAAATTGGTACAACCGGGTCTCCTAGAAAGTCAATAATCTAATAATAAATCATCGGTGGGGGTTAAGTCACAATTTTATCTGGTTTTCCTACTTGGGACATAGCTATGGCCGGGTTTTCCCTAGCATGGCTAATATACTAGTCAAAGCATACAACTTCACTAACCGTACCAAAATTTATAGCCGCTATGCATCTTAGAACTTAACCATGACTAAGGCCATATCTATATAAAATATTAGGCTATTATAAATATAATTATATATATGCAAAATTGTATATAAATCTATTTGGATGTATAACATCCCAAAATAAATATCAAAATAATTATACTAAGTCGTAGCAACCTATCATGGCTCTATAAGTGGGGATGGCTAGGTTAGGGTCCAAATATATTTTCTAGTCAAGTCGAACTCGAAAAGTCAACTAACGAGTCTCTTGTGCCATTCGAAATTAAATAGCACATAGAAACTCGATTGAGTGGCACACCCTTAGCATGTGTGTCGTAGACTCAAAATAGGTCAAAACCATATATTTGGTCAAATGGTTTTGATCTATATCGAGTTCCGAACTCACATGGGAAGCTAGGTATGAAATTATGGTAAATAATCTAATTGCCTAAATTTGACTCGAAGTTGTGCGAAGTCAAAAGGAAGCTAGGGGTCAAATTCGGATGGGACATGATATATCAAATTGAAGGTCATCATGTCTACTACAAAACTCATAAAGGACGTTTCGAGAGATGGGCATGTCTTGTGCTCCAACAATCAAAGACACAAAAAGTACATATAAAATCCTAATTAAATATACAATATAACCTAATAATTAGAAATACTATAAAATAAAATAAAAATAATTCTCAAAAATTAGGGTCCTCACACCTATGTATGCTTCTGGAACATCGAGTTGTCTTATACTTTGAGGGGACTGCTCCCCTCGACCTCATCTACCCTCCGGGAGGTCAAGAATGCATCCCCAGTTGTTGGCAACTTCTTTTTGGATCGAGTGCCTAGGTAGACACCCCCTGTGGTTGTCGGTGGCAGTCCTCCAGACGAGAGTTTCCATGCAATACTGACGGAGATTACCAGGCTGGAAGAGCCTGTCTTATTCCCTCCTGTCACTACCATATTTTAGCTTAGGGGTATTTTGGTCATTTTGAAAATTTTGAATTTAATTTGAATTGTTTGAGTGATGGTTGTTATTTTTGACTTTTGCTAGTTGTGACTTTAGAGACGAACCAAGATGTTGACTTTGACTTTAATGACTTAGTTAGCATGGTGTGGACCCTAGTCTAACTTAAGTCGACCCAAGTTGACTTGTTTTGGACTGAGTTGCATAGAGAGATTAGGTGCCTTAGGTGTTTGAACTAATGGCTAAGGGTTTGAACCATTTAACATCTAAACTTGGCCCAAGCCCACTAGCCATCAACCCTAACCCTAATTTCCCCCTAAGTGGCCGGCCTAGGGTTTCCTCTACCCCTATTTAATACCTTTTGAATCATTATTGCCTCTTTTTACACCACTTCTAATTTTGGCAAGAAAGAGGTATCGTCCATTCTTCAACCCTTCATAATTTCTTCATTTCTATTCATTTTTAACTCTAGTCTTTTGCATTGGGATCTATTTAACCCTATTTACTGTTGGTGGTGAGAAATCTCAGCTTGTGTGCATTTTGGAGCTTGAGAGTTGCAAGAGGGATTCTTCTATTTGGGGCTTTTTCCTTGAGTGTGGCACTCAATAGGTAAACCCCTCAAACCACCTCCATTTCCTAATTTCTTTGGATGGATGCATAGATCTAGGTGTTCCATAGCTGTAGAGTGAGTCTTGTGTGAATTCGTATTGATTTGGTGTCCGTTTCGAACACGTATCATAGGTTCACTAGGCCAGAATTCTTTTTTTTTCGACAAGCTAAAACCGTCGTAGACTGTATTTATTGACGGTTTTGGGCCATCGCATGGTCCGTCATAAATAAAGTGTAATTTACTATAAACGACGGTTTTCTACCGTCGATAAGTAGGTGGAAAAAACGACGAATTTTCTCTGTCATATTATAAACGGCGGACTTCATCCGTCAATTATCCCGCTTAACACAATTCCATATACCTGACTATATTTGACAGGCCATATCCGTCGAAATTCTATAAAATATTAACCTGAATTATTTTAAATTAATTAAACCTATTTTCTTGTAAACCAGTAGGAACACATTGAATCTGAATATAAATCAATAGCCTCAATTGAAAATGAATATATCACGAATCATTCAAAAATCACAATTGAAATTGAATACATTCAATTCAAAATGAACTTAACCACCAATTGATTCAAGAATCTCAATTGACATTGAATATCACTAATTAGACATTGTTTTTGTAGTATCCAAATACTTGCAATTGTCATCACACATAACATCCAAACTAAAAAAGGAATAGTATTTCAGAATACATGAAGTTTACTTTCAAAAAAACTAAATACTAATATTTAAATCCTAATAAATTGAACAGACTCTTTTGGTCAATTGATCAAATCACCAAGCATATAATGTTTTCAAACTTTTCGTCCCCTTCAAACAAATATACATTGCGGTCAAAGGTTTCATCGAAGACGATATTATAAACATCTTCCTTTGGCGGTGAATCTGAATTTAAGCGTCCAAAAGCAAATACGTTTTCTTTTGAAGTCCTTTAAAAACATGTCTTTGGCAAGTTAGATTGTTCTGGTACCTACAACCATTTAAACACAAAGGTACAATATTAACTACTAAAGTTTACATAGAATGATGCAATTCTTTATTCCTTCATCTTAAATAGTAATAAGCTTAGCAACGCTAAACATTATGAAAGATGCTTAAGATGGAGATCAGCAAACTTTACTTTACAGAGTGCAGACTAGCACTTACCGAATGGATCACATGCATTTCTAACAATAGAGAACATCACCAACAAATTTATGTACTTGATAATGGTTGAACGAGCATAATGTATGGTGAATTCCAGGCTGCACCAAAATATTGAGTGTAATTGTGCTGCAACTGTAGGATGTTGGTGCCAAAGTAGCTGATGTTGTATAAAAATCATCCCAAATAGTTTCCAAAGGGACATTGTTCATGGTGTGGAAGGCTATATTGTTACTGGATCAAAACAAGTTAAAATAGGCAATAAGTTGTCAGATGATAATAGAAAATATGGCATTGAGAACACCTGTACGAGTGGAAGTACATAAGCGAAAGCTGCATTAAGTTTTGACAAAGCTCACGAACAAATAGAAAAGGAGAGAGAAAATTTACTGAAAGCCCTTGGCACACAGGTTGCTGAACCTTTGATAGCAATGGTAATGGGGGCTCCCTTGGAAGATGCTCGACATCTTGCTCAACGCTATGACATAATGTGACAAGAGGCTGAAGCTCAGGCCATTGAGGTTTCAAAACGACAAATGAAAGTAAGGGAAACTCCTAGCAATATTGCTAATAATTTAAAGCTGTAAGCTGCTGAAAGCAAGAGATGGTCTCAGAGCGCCAAAGAATTGAAGCATCTCCAAGCCCAGTTGTGGAAGATCATATGCCACCGCCTCCATAATATGAAGAAGCCATTGGAGTATTTTCATGTCAGACAGTTGACAGATCAAGTGATTCCATGGGATACTTTTTAGGAGTGGCTGTGCATTCATATCAGGCTGAGTCGGTGAAAGGATCATCCTCACATTTTGTGCTCAAAGTTTACCGAGGTAGATGGTGCAAGGATCATCCTCATATTTTGTCCAATTTTGTTGGTTTATTCGCTTCTTATGGAAGGCAATAAAAATCAAGATGGTAACATTATATGGAGTGTTTTGATCAAGAATGAGTCAGAATTCATGTAACTATGTAAGTTCAAAAAATGTGATGACCCTTCATTCAGTAGTGGTTAGGCAGGAAACTTCAAGGTCAGGGAGTCTCCAGAATCTCTCTATAGCAGAAGAACTATTTAGGCCACTCAACTGTCAAGTTCAGTACTACTTCATTTATGTTATAGTGTGCTAATTTGCATATTTTTTTCATGATGTAATATAAATAATACTGGTTTAATATATATTTGAAACATGCATCTTTCATTCAGCTCCTCAGAGTCTCATAGGCCTTCATTAGACTAATAATGCATAATAGCCAACTCCTATATACATGCGAGTTTGATAACCAAAGAATTGTGGTTCTAATTCTGATGCCTTTCGTTGTGTTTCATAAACTAAGATTGAAGAAGTTGATATTTGAAGCCCTATTTCATTTCTAGTAACCACTAAATGAAAACATGAGCAATATTCTTCTAGAAAAATTATCCATGCATTGTGCTAAAACTTTTGAGATGTATGGAGATGATCCAACACAAGGGGAGGAAAAAGTTGTATGAATATATATATGTAATAAGAGCAAATACACAAAGCTGTAGACTTAAGACATACTCAGACAGGCCAATACAATTAATTAGATGGTTAGTACAATAAATATTGAACTCTGAGGTTCCTTTTGAAGATACAAAATTGTCGTACTATAAAATTCCTTGGCTGGCATGCATGCCTCATAAACAATCGAGGCCTGAACAAAGACGAAAGGGGAACTCTGAATGTATCCCCATACGCAGGTACTAAAGCCTGGGAAGGTATAAGCAAAACTGGGAAGGCCAATACAATTAATTAGATGGTTAGTACAATAAATATTGAACTCTGAGGTTCCTTTTGAAGATACAACACAATTAGATGAGATATCATTTTTAGGGTCTTATATAAATGCAGTATAATAGAAGTGAATTTCTTGCACAATTCCCCCAAATAATAATAAAACAACCACAACAAAGATTTTCTCCCAATTTTTTTAGGTTGGCTATGTGAATCATTTTCTTCCATTGAGCTCTATTAAGGTCTTTGTCTATTGTAATTTCAGCAAAAACTATATCAGTAATTTCCTTGTGGTTCTTACTCTTCATACTTGTGCAACTATTTATAGCTTAATTGTCCTTGCAATAGTTTTAATATTCATTTTTCTTTTTTCTGAAGAAGGTTTTCTTATTTACTGTAGTTTGAAGATAGTTTCTATTTCTATGTGAATTCGGTGGAAAGGAGATCATCTTGTGGTTAATTTAGGAACTGAATAGTGTATGCTTAAATGTTAGATGGACTACTGGTTATGGAGGTTTTTTTAATCTGATCTGATAGCTGGATACGAAAACTGTCTAGAAACCCATGGCTTAACTAAGATCCATTGTTTAAATATATAGTATAGATCTTGTCGACATCTTATTCGCTATCCATCCAAACAAGCCCATTGCCTAGGAGACTCCTCATCTCTGGTGACCTACCCTCCATTCTTGCTGCTATAACTTGGTAAACAAAAGATCAGAAGGATTTTCTCTCTCAGCCTTCAGATTATTTATTATGTGCAAGGAAACTTAAAAATTTAGAATCAAGTGATGTATTCAAGTATTAGAAAGCTTGACTGTAGACCCTCTAGTAAGATGACTAATATAAAGAACATGATCACATTGGACAAAGTTTACTAGTGGTATCCATTGAATCGAAGAATATCTTTTTCTGGGCTATTAGAGATCGCCCATGGATGTAGAAAATCAAATGGGTTTACATATCAGAATAGAGGAAAGAGAACGTTGAAGGAGTACAACGCATGTTTACAAGATAGCACAAAAGTATATCACCATCAAGAGAGATATAGTTGAATTCCACACAACCAAAAAGGAGGTACAAGGTTGCTATCCCTACCCTTATCATTCCCTTTTCCTCATTATATTAAGATAACATATTTGGTTGGGTATAACAGACATATACATAAACTTACAGGAAAACTTACATATAATTTTGATAAAGAAGTAAAAGCTTGATGTAGTCAAGACTTGCAATGATGCAACCCCATCTGGGAGCAATGGACAGAGTTCGAAAAGTCAAAGTAGTGGTCAAGGAGTATGAAAACATCTACACAGATTTTGGTAGGCGAACATGGACACCTATATTATTGCTTAATTAAACACAACCAAATTGACAGAATAATAACAAGAAATTAAGGCAAAAAAATAAAAATAAAGCTGGAATTAATTAGTAGACAATATTATTGTTTAATCAAACAGCAAGCAACTGACAGAATAACAACAAGAAATTAAAGAAAAAATTGAATATAAAATTGGAATTAATTAGTAGGAATTTTTCATAAAAAAATTTTGAGCAGTGAGAAGTACTAAATAAGTGTATAGCATCACAATGTGACCACCCTACCAAAGTAAAACATCTCTCAATATTGATTGAACATGACCATATCACCACTTTGCCAAAGTAAAATGTCTCACAATACCAATTGAACATATAGAGCACAAGAAAAAACATAACAGAAGGAAACATACCAGTACGAGAGATGAAGGGGTGCAGAGAGAAGAACGGTTCACAAAACCCCTTTTTCGTTCATCAAAGAGCAAAATTCCTTTTTTTTTCTTTGATGAACCACAAACAAGGGATAATTTCTGTGGATGACTTTTTATAGGGAAAAGAGGAAGTAATTAGAACTCAACTAATGCAATTTTTTAGGAAAAATAGATAAAATTTCGTTGATGAAAGAGATGAATTTTTTTAGAAGAAAACTTTTGTTGATGAATTTACCAAGGGCTTCTCCATTAGCGCACAGCTTTAGGAGAGAACTAGGGTCGGCTGCATCATCACAAGAAAAGGGGAAAAGGAAAAGAGTTAAGGGTAGAGATGAAATGTATTATTTAGGCTCTAAAGTCCAGCAGAAATTTTTTTAGGGAAAATAGCCATCGAATTCTCTCTTATAATGTTTTGGTAGTCTTTAATAAAAAATGACTATTTTTGTCTGTATAAAAGATAGCTACGTTCCTGGTCTGTCGATATTAGCGGACATAAAGGGTCAAAAAATATTGTTTTTTACGTAGTGGTTGTATGTATGTGTTTGATGAAATGCCACAAAGGATTTTTTACTCATATATCTAAAACTAATTTAATAGATTTGTAGCCTACATGTCGGCTTTACTTTTGATTTGTACTAAGTTGGGTTTCGACACTGTGTCGTGTCCAAACGAGGGCAGGACACGCTGCACGACCATGTGGTCTGTGCCCTGCCTCTCGGGTTGCTTTTCTCTGTGTCTGTGTCACATGGACACGGCAAGAGGACATGACTTACATGACACCCCTAAAGTATCAGGTTAAGACATGTCGTATCGGATACGATATTCCTTTTTGTACTAATTTTACACACACGTGCGCACACGAGCAGACACATACTGATACCCATTTCGTGCACAGACACGAGGACACTTGGACACATATCAGGGTACCTAACACTTAGCCCTATGTGTCACCTACCTGTGGACATGAGCACGTGACACAAAGTGTCGTGTGTCGTGTCCACGATGACACGAGCTCACTGTACTAGGTTCTGATACACAGTGTGCACTATGTGTGTTCAAATTGATTTGGACACATTCGTGTCCACTTGGTAGGACACGAACACCCCACCTAGACACGTTTGCACATGTGTGACACCTATGCATACATTGATTTTGTATTTAAGTGATTTTCATTCTAATTTGGGTATAATGCTATTGGGGCTGATATGAAATCGGGTAAATATTCAAAACTGGATTTGTGATTCAATTTGTTTGATTTAATGATAATGTTAGTTGATAACATGATTGGTAGGTATGGATTTATATTTAGGTTGTGTATTTGGTTTTAATCTTTGCTATTTGGGTTGATTTTGAATGTCTGATATGTAACTGGGTATGGATGAGTGATGCATGTATGTTAACTGAACCCAACCTGCCACATTATGTGAATACCCACACACCACTCCCATCTCTCTATACACACACACACACATATATTACACTGCTATACTAAAACCTGATACACACATTACACTGTCAGCTAAAATCTGAGGATAACACACTCTCTAGCACTATTTCCAGGACTGAACCCAACCTGCCACATTATGTGATACACACCACTCCCATCTAGCTATATACACACTCTCATGTCATACACACACAGTTGACACACACACATGTCACTGCTAGACTAAACCTGAGAATAACACACTAAAACCTGATACACACACTCCCTAGCCTATTTCCAGGAACTGAAGTACACACACACCCTATGCAAATCACACACACACACAGCTGACTGAAAACCACACACACACACACACACATATCCTGTTACACACACTATAGACCATCTCACTCCCTATCTCTCTAATATACATATGTAATATATTTGTTAATATAATGTATGTATGTAGATAGGTTGGTATATGTATACATATTAGCCTAGTATCCTAGTATACATTAGCCTACACATGATAGCCTACATATAAATTCCTATGTATATGCTTATATACATGGAGTATATATATGTGCCTATATATATAATGTATGTGATGACTTGTATAGCTTTGAAATTGTGTTTGAGTGCTAGCCTAGTCTTGGTTAGGCTTAGTGAGACTTGATTGGACTAGGATTGACCTAGTTTGACAAGTGTAGTTGACTAGAGTTGACCAGAGTTGACCAAGAGTTGACTTTGGCCTAAATGACCTAAAAATCATATAGAATACATTATAATCTTCAATATTACCATTCTGGACATATTGTGACATGTGTTGCTCTGTTTAGGACTCATCTACTTTGTCTGGACATATTTATTCATCGGATACTCAGGATACTAGGCAAGTACATTCTCTGACCTTTTCATACTTGATAGGATTTACATTTATGCTCTATATTACTTTACTTGATGCTGTCACGTTGTTAACACAGGTTGGTACTATATGGATCCCTTCATGAGATGTTATCACCCTCGGGAGCATCGGGTTACAGTATGTCATGTGCGTTTCACTTTCATCTTGTACTCCGGTGCTTTCACCATTCATGTGCACTATTGTGATTCATGTACTCTCATGTTCATAGAGCCCCCATGTATACATTCATGTGCATCCATTTATGGGCCTTCATGTGATATCATGTGTAATAACATAACTTATCTGGATCTTTGTGTATTGAATGAGGTACAGAGGAGTATAAATGGTCATGTGAACAATTCCAAAGTAGTGTAATCATGTGCAAACTCTTTAGTATACTCATGTGCAAATTCAAGTCGTTAATATGTCTATCATGTACTCTACATCACTAGCCACTGTTAGCTATTTACTTATAGTAGATATTTCTTTACAGTCATCTCTTTTACTCCATATATTCTCCAGCGTTTCATGTATTTTACTCTATAGCATATTTACATATCCTGTCATATTATGAACTGCTTGAGATGTATTGTGCTCGTTCCTATCCTGACTGGACCAGTTGAAATATTACAGATGACATTAAGGAGTTCTGTCCTACATACTATGGAGCAGCCCTAGATGACACCTGTGAGCTGGACTCCCAGGAGGACCCAACCCTTGCAGAGGATATTATCCCAGTAGTCAAGGCTAGTTAGCTAGACTAGTTTTCTTACTTATTGTTTATCTTGTTTTGGATACACTTTGTACTTATTTGGGAATCTTGTTATTATGGATGTTGTGGAGATGTTATCTTAGACTTTTAGACTCCTTCTCTTATTGTATTTCATTTGGCGACTTTTATATCTATCTATCTATCTATCTATCTATCTATCTATCTATCTATCTATCTATCTATCTTATCGTACTTTCTATCTTAGCTGTGATTGAGTTGTACATTTATATATTGTCCTCCATTCGGAGCGTATACATTGTACATGTACCTTATAATTGTTAAATATATGTGACCTAGGACAGCATTCTACCGCCGATACTGCGGCGTAGGCTAGACGTACCCACTTTTCGTGTCCCTACACTGGGTGCGGGTCGTGACACATTTTTAGTGGTGGCCCATGCAGGTCCAGATTTGTAGTGGTATTCGAAATAGAGTATCACTGCAGCCTGCAGTAGGATATAGGATATAGTTTTGAGGTACTCAATCACATTAGGAAAATTTTGATCCAATACTTGCCATCTAAATTCTTGTTGATTTAATGTTTTTTCGTTAATTAAATAAACTGTCCTGCTTTGATTTTTTTGCTTCATTCTCAGTAATTGCTTCTTGTTTTTTATCTGTCTTCAGGATGGTTATGGAGACACGATCTCATCGCTCCCGTCCAGGGGATACTATTGAGAGGCTGGCCACCTCTCGTCCTGTTTAGCAGGGCCTCGAGACCGCAGCTCCTATTGTGCCGACTCAAGTTGGCATTTCTGCTGCATTTGGAGGTGCACCTCTGCATGTACAGAGACCTTCCTCCGTGATTCCTAATTTTTTTGGCAACCGCCACATTCCGGATCAGTTGACGCAGGGCAGTTGTTCGATTTATTTCAGAGGATGGTAGAGGCACAGCGACAGCAGTCCGCTCATTTCCAGCAGGGCATAAAGAATACCCATCAGCTTGCTCTGACGGCTGTGGAGAGAGTTATTGTGCAGCCGCAGGTAGCCCAGATGCATCCGTATCAGCCGAGGACAGCAGGGATCAAGGACTTCCAGAAGATGCGTCCGCGGGGCTTCCGTGGCACTTAGAGGATTATGTTTGCGGATGACTGGATAGGGCACATCGAGAAGATCTTTCGGCTGGCGAAGATTCCAATACGACTGTAGATTGAGGCGGCAGGTAGCCATATGCAGGACCTGGCCCGCACATGGTACCAAACGGACCCAAGGGTCGATACAGAGGGGCAAATTTGGGCAGCCTTCAAGAAGCTGTTCAAAGAGAAGTTTTTCCCTAACATAGCTCTAGGCACCCTGGAGACGCAGTTTGAGAGCTTAGTTCAGGAAAGTTAGACTGTAGAGGAGTACGCTGGGGATTTCTGCCATTTGGGCAGATTTATTGAGGGAATCAGTGAGACGACGAAGGCCCGAAGGTTCCGGAATGGGTTAGTTAAGGAGGTCAAATCCTTGACCAAGAGTGACCGTAGTGCCACTATTGAGGAGATTTTGGTGGGTACCCTAGCAGCAGAGGGTGATCTTCAGCTGAGGCTCAAGAGGGGCGAAACGCTCAGGGAGCCAGCGACAGAGGTGGACCGGCCAAGAGGTAGCACTTTCAGCAGCAGCATCAGCATTAGCAGCAGCAGAGGCAGTTCCAGGGTCAGGGCCGTGCACCTTTCCACCAGGTGCAGCAGCAGTCAAGGGTTCAGCCGCAGGCACTCAAGCAGTAGCCCGTCAGTTGTGGTTTCTACAAGAAGCCATGGCATGTATGGAATGACTGTATGAAGAGGCTTAGGAGGTGCCTACTCTGTGGTTCAGTGGAGCACCAATTGAGGGAGTGTCCCCTGTCTTCGGGATGAGAAGCTCAGGGAGCGGGGGCCAGAGCTCCAGCAGTGTAACAGAATGGACCTTTATAGAATCAGCAGCAGAGGTTCGCTCAGCATCAACAGTAGGCCAGGGGAGGCCAGCAGGGGCAAGCTTTCGCCATGGCAGCTGAGGACGCAGAGGCTATCAGGGAGCTGATCGCAGGTTCTATTCTTCTCGACTCCATTCCAGCTTTTGTATTGTTCGATTCAGGGGCTTCCCACAGCTTCGTATCTGTATCTTTTGCTATTAGACACTACCTTGTATCCGAATCGTTGCCTAGGAAATACAAGATCATGATCGGGGGTGGCATTATCCTCGTTAGTGATATTTGCAAGGGTCGGAGAGTTGATTTAGGAGGCCAAGAGTTGGATGTGAGTATGCTCGTGATGCCATTGTCGAACTATGATATCATACTCGGTATGGATTGGTTGAGCAGGCACCATGCCAGCATAGATTGCCACGGGGGTTGAGTTCTTTTTAGATCACCCGGAGATCCAGAGTTCGAGTTCACCCGACGGCAGACGGAGCAGAGAAGCAGAGTTTTCTTTGGAGTATCAGTTGAGGAGTCGGCAGCGCCACATCCTTTGATAGCGGAGTTCATGGACGTCTTTTCGGAGGATTTGTCAGGACTACCACCAGACATAGACGTAGAGTTCTCTATAGACTTAGTGCCAGGTGCAGAGCCGATATCTCAGTACGTCTAAAGGGTGAATAAATGTGTGCTGGTAGAGCTGAAGAAGCAAGTGGATGAGCTGTAGGACAAGGGCTTCATCCGATCGAGTTCTTCACCATGGGGTACACCGGTACTCTTTGTACCGAAATAGGATGGGTCGGTCAGGATGTGTATCGACTACAGGGCACTCAACAATCTCACGATCATGAACAAGTACCCGTTGCCAAGGATCGACGATCTCTTCGATCAGCTGTGTGGGGCGAGGGTATTTTCTAAGATTGATCTGAGGTCAGGTTACCATCAGGTGAAGGTGAAGAAGAAGGATATCCCGAAGATCGCATTCAGGATGCGGTATGGCCAGTTTGAGTTCATGGTGATGCCGTTTGGGTTGACTAATGCCCCGGCGGTATTCATGAACCTGATGAAAAAGGTGTTCCACTTGTACTTGGACAAGTTAGTGGTGGTGTTCATCGATGATATCCTAGTGTACTCGAAGACTGAAAAAGAGCATAAGGAGCACTTGAGATTGGTTCTGGAGACTCTCAGGAGGGAGGAGCTTTATGGCAAGCTCTCGAAGTGTGAGTTCTTTCTGGACATAGTTGACTTATTGGATCATATGGTGAGTAGAGATAGGATCTCAGTTGACCTGAAAAAGATCACGACAGTTGAGGCTTGGACAACACCGAGTTCAGTAGCAGAGATCTGGAGCTTCTAGGGATTGGCAGGCTATTACAGAAGGTTCGTACAGAATTTCTTCCGGATTGCGGAGCCATTGACTAGGCTGACCCGAAAGAATACAGAGTTTGTCTGCTCAGAGGAGTGTCAGGTCGCTTTTGATAAATTGAAGAAGCGGCTAACGACAGCTCTGATTCTGACATTGCCATCAGGATCAGGAGGGTTCACTATCTACAGTGTCGCCTCAGGGAAGGTTTGGGTTGTATCTTGCAGCAGCATGGAAAGGTGATTGCCTATGCTTCCAGGCAGTTACGTCTCTATTAGAAGAACTATCCTATCCATGACTTGGAGTTGGCAGCAGTTATATTTGCTTTAAAGTTGTGGAAATACTACTTCTACGGAGAGCGAGTAGAGATCTTTACAGATCATAAGAGCTTGAAGTATGTGTTTACACAGAAGGAGATCAACATGAGACAGCGTAGGTGGTTGGAGTTGATGAAGGACTTTAATATTTTACTGCAATATCACCCAGGGAAGGCCAACGTGGTTGTCGATGCCTTGAGTAGGTATCCGAAAGCCATGTGTTTGACTATGGATCATCACTTGCTAGAATATTTGGAGAGCCTGGGGATTGAAGTGATTGTGCCAGGAGTTCAGATACAAATATGGGGCCTTCAGATTCAGTCAAACTTGATAGAGAGGATCAAGTCGACACAGTTCGAGGATATTGCTCTGCGGTGTATCTGAGAGCAGGTTCGAGCAGGGTTGGTGGATGATGAGTTTACTCTTGCAGAGGATGGTACATTGAGGCACGGTTCCAGGCTGTGTGTGCCCAGTGGAGAGCTCAGGGAGCAGGTCACGCAGGAGGCCCACCGATCTCAGTACTCTATACATCCAGGTGCCAACAAGATGTATAGGGATCTAAGGGAGCACATTTGGTGGTATAGGATGAAGCGGTAGGTAGCTCACTTCGTAGCCAGATGTTTGGTCTTTCAGCAGGTCAAGGCAGAGAGGCAGAGGCAAGAAGGTTTGTTACAGCCATTTCCCATTCCAGAGTGGAAGTGGAAGTGGGAGCACATCACAATAGATTTTATTTTTGGATTACTGCGTACACCAAGAGGGAAAGACGTGATTTGGATCATTATAGGTAGGTTAACCAAATTGGCCCACTTTTTGCTATTTAAAGTGGGTACGTCTACTGAGAGGCTAGCAGAGATATTTATGCGGCAGATTGTTAGGATTTATGGAGTTCCATTTTGCATTATCTCGGATCGGTATAGTCGCTTTACTTTTTATTTCTAGCGGAGTCTGCAGACTAGTTTGGGTACTCAGCTCAAGTTTAGTACTGCATACCACCCTTAGACGGACGGACAGTCAGAGAGGACTATTCAGACACTCAAGGACATACTGCGGACTTGTGTTTTGGATTTTAGAGGATCCTGGGAGGATTACCTGGACTTGGTGGAGTTTGCATACAACAACAGTTTTCTGGCCAGCATTAAGATATCAATATTCGAGGCACTGTACGGGCGCAGATATCGTATACCCTTGTCTTGAGATGATATTGGAGAGCGAGCTTTATTGGGACATGAGATGGTTGTAGATGCAGCCGAGAAGGTGAAGCTCATCAGAGACCGAATTCACGTGGCACAGGACAGACATCGGTACTAGGCCAATAGCTACAACAGACCTTTAGAGTTTGAGGTACAGATTAGAGATAGGATTAGAATTAGGAGTTGTTTTGTTTGTAATTTTGTTTGATCATGTTTGAATATATTAGTAATTGAGACCTTGTTTGTGATTAGGTTGGAGATCTAGTTTTCTTGAGGATATTTTTGACATGTGGTACAATATATTTTGGTGGAGGTAGGAAGCTTAGCCCGTGCTTCATTGGACCTTTCGTGATCAGCGGGAGTGCCGGTGACGTGGCTTACAGGCTAGACTTGCCACCTGCACTAGTGGGAGTCCATAACGTATTCTATGTGTCGCATCTGAGACGGTATGTGGCAGATCCTAGCCATGTACTCGATCACTCAGAGATTGAGGTAGGACCTACTCTTAGCTATCCAGAGCAGCCTCTGGAGATTCTGGATCGACGAGAGAAGGTTCTGAGAAACCAGGTGATACCCTTGGTTCGTGTTGCATGGAGGCATCATTCTCCAGGATAGTCTACCTGGGAGCGGAAGGATGAGATACACGAGCGATACCCATATCTATTTGGACCTTGAGATATGATTGTATGTCCTTCTCATCAGTTTAGTTTTGCCTTTCAATTTCGAGAACAAAATTCTTTTTAGGAGGGTAGATTTGTCACTACCATATTTTAGCTTGAAGGTATTGTGAAAATTTTGAATTTAAATTGAATTGTTTGAGTGATGGTTGTTATTTTTGACTTTTGCTAGTTGTAACTTTAGAGACTAACCTAGATGTTGACTTTGACTTTAGTGACTTGGTTAGTATGGTGTGGACCCTAGTCTAACTTAAGTCGATCCAAGTTGAATTGTTTTAGACTGAGTTGCATGGAGAGATTAGGTGCTTTAGGTGTTTGAACTAATGGCTAAGGGTTTGAACCATTTAACATCTAAACTTGGCCCAAGCCCACTACCTATCAACCCTAACCCTAATTTCCCCCTAAGTGGCCTGCCTAGGGTTTCCTCCACCCCTATTTAATACCTCTTGGATCATTCTTGCCTCTTTTTACGCCACTTCTAATTTTGGCAAGAAAGAGGTATTGTCTATTCTTCAACCCTTAATAATTTCTTCATTTATATTCCTTTTTAACTATAGTCTTTTGCATTGGGATCTATTTAACCCCTATTTACTGTTGGTGGTGAGAAATCTCAGCTTGTGTGCAATTTGGAGCTTGAGAGTTACAAGAAGGATTATTCTATTTGGGGCTTTTTCGTTGAGTTTGACACTCAATAGGTAAACCCCTCAAACCACCTCCATTTCCTAATTTCTTTGTATGGATGCATAGATCTAGGTGTCCCCTAGCTGTAGAGTGAGACTTGTGTGAATTCATGTCGATTTGGTATCCGTATCAGACACGTATCATAGGTTGTATGTATGTGTTTAATAAAATGCCACAAAGGATTTTTTATTCATATTTTCCAAAACTAATTTAATAGTCTTGTAGCCCTACATGTGGGCTTTACTTTTGATTTGGACTGAGTTGGGTTTCGATACTGTGTCGTGTCCAAACGAGGGCAGGACACGCTACACGACCATGTGGTCTGTGCCCTGCCTCTCGGGTTGCTATTCTCTGTGTCTGTGTCACTTGGACACGTGATACTAGGCACACAGTAAGGGGACATGACTGACAAGACACCCCTAAAGTGTCAGGTCATGAGGTGTCGTATCGGACACGATATTCCCCTTGTACTAATTTTACACACACGCGCGCACACGAACAGACACGCACTAATACCTATTTCGTGCACAGACACGCGGACACTTTGACACATATCAGGGTGCCTAATACTTAGCCCTATGTGTCACCTACCAGTAGATATGAGCACGTGACATGAAGTGTCGTGTGTCGTGTCTACGATGACATGAACTCACTGCACGATGTTCTGATACACAATGTGCACTATGTGTGTTCAAATTGATTTGGACACGTTCGTGTGCACTTGATAGGACACGAACACCCTACCTAGACACATAGCACATGTGTGACACCTGTGCACACACTTATTTGGTGTTTAAGTGATTTTCATTCGAATTTGGGTATAATGCTTTTGGGGCTGATATGAAATTGGGTAAATATTCAAAACTAGATTTGTGATTCAATTTGTTTGATTAAATGATAATGTTAGTTGATAACATGATTGGTAGGTATGGATTCATATTTAGGTTGTGTATTTGGTTTTAATATTTGCTATTTGGGTAGATTTCGAATGTCTGATACTTAACTGGGTTTGGATGAGTGATGCATGATGTTAACTGAACCCAACCTGCCACAATATGTGAATACCCACACACCACTCCTATCTCTCTATACACACACATACACATATTACACTGCTACACTAAAACCTGATACACACATTACACTGTCAGCTAAAATCTGAGGATAACACACTCTCTAGCACTATTTCTAGGAATGAACCCAACCTGCCACATTATGTGATACATACCACTCCTATCTAGCTATATATAGACTTTTATCTCACACACACACAGTTGACACACACGCACATGTCACTGCTGGACTAAACCTGAGAATAACACACTAAAACCTGATACACACACTCCCCAGCCCTATTTCCAGGAACTGAAGTACACACACACCCTATGCAAATCACACACACACACACAGTTGACAGAAAACTACGCACACACACACATATCCTGTTACACATACTATAAACCATCTCACTCCCTATCTCTCTAATATACATATGTAATATATTTGTTAATATAATATATGTATGTAGATAGGTTGGTATATGTATACATATTAGCCTAGTATCCTAGTATACATTAGCCTACACATGATAGCCTACATATAAATTCCTATGTGTATGCCTATATACATGGAGTATATATATGTGCCTATATATATAATGTATGTGATGACTTGTGTAGCTTTGAAATTGTGTGTGAGTGCTAGCCTAGGCTTGGTTAGGCTTGGTGAGACTTGATTGGACTAGGATTGACCTAGTTTGACAAGTGTAGTTGACTAGAGTTGACCAGAGTTGACCAAGAGTTGACTTTGGCCTAGATGACCTAGAAATCATATAGAATGTATTATAATCTTCAATATTACCATTCTGGACATGTTGTGACCTGTGTTGCTCTGTTTAGGACTCATCTACTCTGTCTGGACATATATATTCATCGGATACTCAGGATACCAGGCGAGTACATTCTCTAACCGTTTTATACTTGATAGGATTTATATTTATGCTCTAGATTACTTTACTTGATGCTGTCATGTTGTTAACACGGATTGGTACTATATGGATCCCTTCATGAGATGTTATCCCCTTCGGGAGCATCGGGTTACAGTATGTCATGTGCGTTTCAATTTTATTATGTACTCCGGTGATTTCACCATTCATGTGCACTCTTGTGATTCATGTACTCTCATGTTTACAGAGCCCCCATGTATACATTCACGTGCACCCATTTATGGGCCTTCATGTGATATCATGTTCAATAACATAACTTGTTTGGATCTTTGTATATTGATTGGGGTACGGGGGAGTATAAATGGTCATGTGAACAATTCTAAAGTAGTGTAATCATGTGCAAACTCTTTAGTATACTCATGTGCAAATTCAAGCCGTTCACATATTTATTTTGTACTCTACATCACTAGCCACCGTTAGCTCTTTACTTAGAGCAGATATTTCTTTACAGTCATCTCTTTTACTTGACATATTCTCCAGCATTTATGTATCTTACTCTATAGCATATTTACATATCCTGTCATATTATGAACTGCGTGAGATGTATTGTGCTCATTTCTGTCCTGACTAGACCTGTTGAAATATTACAGATGACATTGAGTTCTATCCTACATACTATGGAGCAGCCCTAGATGATACTTGTGAGCTGGACTCCCAGGAGGACCCAGCCCTTGCAGAGGACATTACCCCAGTAGTCTAGGCTAGTTAGCTAGACTAGTTATCTTACTTTTTGTCTTATCTTGTTTTGGATACACTTTGTACTTATTTGGGAATCTTGTTATTCTGGATGTTGTGGAGATGCTATTTTAGACTTTTAGACTCCTTCTCTTATTGTATTTCATTTGGCGACTTTTATATCTATCTATCTATCTATCTATCTATCTATCTTATCGTACTTTCTATCTTAGCTGTGATTGAGTTGTACATTTATATATTGTCCTCCATTCGGAGCGTATACATTATACAGGTACTTTATAATTGTTAGATATATGTGACCTAGGATAGCGTTCTACCGCCGACACTGCGGCATAGGCTGGACGTACCCACTTCTTGTGCCCCTACACTGGGTGCGGGTCATGACACATTTTTCGTGGTGGTCCATGCAGGTCCAAATTTGTAGTGGTATTCGAACAAGAGTATCACTGCAGCCTACAGTAGAATATAGGATATAGTTTTGAGGTACTCAATCACATTCGGAAAATTTTGATCCAATACATGCCATCTAAATTCTTGTTGATTTAATATTTTTTATTTGAATAATAAACTCTCCACCTTTGATTTTTTGCTTCATTCTCAGTAATTGCTTCTTGTTTTTGATCTGTCTTCAGGATGGTTATGGAGACACGATCTCATCGCTCCAGTCCCGAGGATACTATCGAGAGGTCCGCCACCTCTTGTCCTGTTCAGCAGGGCGTCTAGACCGCAGCTCCTGTTGTGCAGACTCAGGTTGGCGTTTCTGCTGCATTTGGAGGTGCACCTCCGCATCTACAGAGACCTTCCCCCGTCATTCCTGATTTCTCTCGGCAGCAGCCATCTTCCGGATCAGATGACGCAGGGCAGTTGTTCGATTTCTTTCAGAGGATGGTGGAGGCACAACGACAACAGTCTGCTCATTTCCAGCAGGGCATAGAGAATGCCCATCAGCTTGCTCTGACGACTATGGAGAGAGTTATTGTGCAGCTGCAGGCAGCCCAGATTCAGCCGTATCAGCTGAAGATAGCAGTGATCTAGGACTTCCAGAAGATACGTCTGCAGGACTTTCGCAACACTGAGGGGATTCTGTATACGGATGACTGGATAGAGCACGTCGAGGAGATCTTCCGGCTGGCGAGGATTTCAGCACGACTGTAGATTGATGCGGCAGGTGGCCAGATGCAGGACCAGGCCCGCACATGGTACCAGACGGACCCGAGGGTCGGTACAGAGGGACAGACTTGGGCAGCCTTCAAGAAGCTGTTCAAGGAGAGGATTTTTCCTTACATAGCTCTTGCGCCCTGGAGACGCAGTTCGAAAGATTAGTTCCTGGCAGTCAGACTGTCGAGGAGTACGCTGGGGAGTTATGTCGTCTGTGTATATTTGTTGAGGGACTCAGTGAGACGATGAAGGCCCGAAGGTTCCGGAAGGGGTTAGTCAAGGAGGTCAAGTCCTTGACCAAGAGTGACCGGAGTGCCACTTTTGAGAAGATTCTGGTGGGTGCCCTAGCAGCAGAGGATGATCTTGAGCTGAGGCTCAAAAGGGGGACGAGACACTCAGGGAGCCAGTGGCAGCGGAGGAGCGGCCAAGAGGCCGCACTTTCAGCAGCAGCAGCAGAGACAGTTCCAGGGTCAGGGCCGTACACCTTTCCAGCAGGTGCAGCAGCAGCCGAGGGTTCAGTCGCAGGCACTCAGGCAACAGCCCGTCAGTTGTGGTTTCTATAAGAAGCCAGGTCATGTATGAAATGACTGCAGGAAAAGGCTCGGGACGTGCCTACTCTGTGGTTCGACGGAGCACCAGTTGAGGGAGTGTCCCCTATCTTTGGGATGAGCAGCTCAGGAAGCGGGGGCCAGAGCTCCTGTAGTGAAGCAGAAGGGACCTTTGCAGACTCAACAGCACAGGTTCTCTCAGCATCAGCAGCAGTCCAGGGGTGGTCAGCCGGGGTGAGCTTTCGTCGTGGCAGCTGAGGATACAGAGGCTATCGGGGAGCTGATCGGAGGTTCTATTCTTCTCGACTCCATTCCAGCTTTTGTATTGTTCGATTCGGGGGCTTCCTACCACTTCGTGTCTGTATCTTTTGCTATTAGACAGCACTTTGTATCCGTATCGTTGCCTAGGACTTGAAAGATCACGACCGGGGGTGGCATTATCCTCGTTAGTGATATTTGTAAGGATCGAAGAGTTGATTTGGGAGGCCGAGAGTTGGATGTGAGTCTGCTCGTGATGCAATTGCCGAACTATGATATCGTACTCGGTATGGATTGGTTGAGCAGGCAACACGACAGCATAGATTATCGTGGGGTAGAGTTCTTTTCAGAGCACCCGGAGAGCCAGAGTTCAAGTTCACTCGACGGCAGGTGGAGCAGAGCAGCAGAGTTTTCTACGGAGTATCAGTTGAGGAGCAGGCAGTGCCACACCCTTTGATAGCGGAGTTCATGGACGTCTTTTCGGAGGATTTGCTATGACTACCACCGGACAGAGATGTATAGTTCTCTATAGACTTAGTGCCCGACGTAGAGTCGATATCTCAATACGTCTAAAGGGTAAAGTTGAAGAAGCAGGTGGATGAGCTACAGGACAATGGCTTCATCCGATCGAGTTCTTCACCATGGGGTACACCGGTACTCTTTATACCGAAGAAGGATGGGTCGGTCAGGATGTGTATCGACTACAGGGCACTCAACAATTACACGATCAAGAACAAGTACCCATTGCCAAGGATCGACGATCTCTTCGATCAGCTGAGTGGGGCGAGGGTATTTTCTAAAATTGATCTGAGGTCAGGTTACCATCAGGTGAAGGTGAAGAAGGAGGATATCCTGAAGACCGTATTCAGGACGCGGTATGGCCAGTTTGAGTTAATGGTGATGCCATTTGGGTTGACTAATGCCCCGACGGTATTCATGAACCTGATGAACAAGGTGTTCCACCAGTACTTGGACAAGTTTATAGTGGTATTCATCGATGATATCCTGGTGTACTCGAAGGCTGAGAAGGAGCATGAGGAGCACTTGAGAGTGGTTTTGGAGACTCTCAGGAGGGGGGAGCTTTATGGCAAGCTCTCGAAGTATGAGTTCTTTCTTGACAGAGTTGACTTCTTGGCTCATTTGGTGACTGGGGATGGGATCTCAGTTGACCCGAAGAAGATCACGGCAGTTGAGGCTTGGACAGCACCGAGTTCACTAGGAAAGATTAGGAGCTTCTTGGGATTGACAGGCTATTATAGGAGGATCGTGCAAGATTTCTCCTGGATTGTAGAGCTATTGACTAGGCTGACCCAGAAGGATGCAGAGTTTGTCTGGTCAGAGAAGTGTCAGGTCACTTTTTATGAGTTGAAGAAGCGACTGACGACAGCTCTGATTCTGACATTGCCATCAGGATCAGAACGGTTCACTATCTACAGTGACGCCTCAGGGAAGGATTTGGGTTGTATCTTGCAGCAGCATGGGAAGGTGATTGCCTATGCTTCCAGGCAGTTACGTGCCCTTGAGAAGAACTACCCTACCCACGACTTGGAGTTGTCAGCAGTTATATTTGCTTTGAAGTTGTGAAAACACTACTTATACGGAGAGCGAGTGGAGATCTTTACAGATCATAAGAGCTTGAAGTATGTGTTTACACAGAAGAAGCTCAATATGAGGCAGCGCAGGTGGTAGGAGTTGATGAAGGACTTCGATATTTTACTGCAGTATCACCCAGAAAAGGCTAACGTAGTTGTCGATGCCTTGAGTAAGTATCCGATAGCCATGTGTTTGACTATGGATCGTCACTTGCTAGCAGATTTGGAGAGCCTGGGATTTAAGTAATTGTGCCAAGAGTTCAGATACAGATGTGAGGCCTTCAGATTCAGTCGAACTTAATGGAGAGGATCAAGTCGACACAGTTCGAGGATGTTGCTCTGTGGTGTATCTGAGAGCAGGTTCGAACAGGGCTGGTGGATGATGAGTTTACTCTTGCAGATGATGGCGCATTGAGGCATGGTTCCAGGCTGTGTGTGCCCAGTGGAGAGCTCAGGGAGCAGGTCTTGCAGGAGGCCCACCGATCTCAGTACTCTATACATCCAGGTGCCAACAAGATGTTTAGGGATCTGAGGGAGCACGTCTGATGGTATGAGATGAAGTGGGAGGTAGCTTGCTTCGTAGCCAGAAGGTTGCTCTGTCAGCAGGTCAAGACAAAGAGACAGAGGCCAGGAGGTTTGTTACAGCTATTGCCCATTCCAGATTGGAAATGGGGGTCATCACGATGGATTTTGTTTCTGGATTGTCGCATACACTAGGAGGAAAAGATGCGATTTGGGTCATCGTAGACAGGTTGACCAAATCAGACCACTTTTTTGCCTTTTAAAGTGGGTACGTCTACTGAGAGGCTAGCAGAGATGTATATGCGGCAGATCATCAGGATTCATGGAGTTCCAGTGAGCATTATCTCAGACCGGAATAGTCGCTTTACTTTCCATTTCTGGCAGAGTCTGCAGACTAGTTTGGGAATTCAGCTCAAGTTTAGTACAACATACCACCCTCAGATGGACGGACAGTCAGAGAGGACTATTCAGACACTCGAGGACATGCTACAAACTTATGTTTTGGATTTTGGAGGATCCTGGAAGGATCACCTGCACTTGGTGGAGTTTGTATACAACAACAATTTCAGGCCAGCATTGAAATATCACCATTCGAGGCACTGTACGGGGGCAGATGTCGTACACCCTTGTCTTGGGATGATGTTGGAGAACGAGCTTTATTGGGACCTGAGATGGTTGTAGATGCAGCCAAGAAGGTGAAGTTCATCAGAGACCAGATTCGTGTGGCGCAGGACAGACATCGGTACTGGGCTGATGGGCACTGCAGACATTTGGAGTTTGAGGTACAGATTAGAAATAGGATTAGAACTAGGATTTGTTTTGTTTGTGACTTTATTTGATCATGTTTGAATATATTAGTAATTGATATCTTTTTTGTGATTAGGTTGGAGATCTGGTTTTCTTGAGGATATCTTCGACACGTGGTACGATACATTTTGGTAGTGGTGGAAAGCTTAGCCTGCACTTCATCGGACCTTTCGTGATCAGCAAAAGAGTCGGTGATGTGGCTTATAGGCTAGACTTGCCACTTACACTAGTGGGAGTCCATAACGTATTCTACGTGTCGCAGCTGAGACGGTATATGGCAGATCCTAGCCATGTACTCGATCACTCAGAGATTGAGGTAGGACCTACTCTTAGCTATCCAGAGCAGCCTGTGGAGATTCTGATCGACGAAAGAAGGTTCTGAGAAACCAGGTGATACCCTTGGTTCGCGTTACATGGAGGCATCATTCTCCAGGAGAGTCTACCTGGGAGCGGGGGGGGGGGGGTGAGATATGCGAGCGATACCCATATCTATTTGGACCTTGAGGTATGATTGTCTATCCTTCTCATCGGTTTAGTTTTGCGTTTCAATTTCGAGGACGAAATTCTTTTTAGGAGGGTAGATTTGTCACTACCATATTTTAGCTTGAGGGTATTTTGGTATGTTTGAAAATTTTGAATTTAATTTGAATTGTTTGAGTGATGGTTGTTATTTTTGACTTTTGCTAGTTGTGACTTTAGAGACTAACCTAGATGTTGACTTTGACTTTGGTGACTTGGTTAGCATGGTGTGGACCCTAGTCTAACTTAAGTCGACCCAAGTTGACTTATTTTGGACTGAGTTGCATGAAGAGATTAGGTGCTTTAGGTGTTTGAACTATTGGCTAAGGGTTTGAATCATTTAACATCTAAACTTGGCCTAAGCCCACTAGCTATCAATCCTAACCCTAATTTCCTCCTATGTGGCCGGCCTAGGGTTTTCCCTACCCCAATTTAATACCTCTTGAATCATTCTTGCCTCTTTTTACACCACTTCTAATTTTGGCAAGAAAGAGGTATTGTCTATTCTTTAACCCTTCATAATTTCTTCATTTCTATTCCTTTTTAACTCTAGTCTTTGGCATTAGGATCTATTTAACCCCTATTTACTGTTTGTGGTGAGAAATCTTAGCTTGTGTGCAATTTGGAGCTTGATAGTTGCAAGAAGGATTCTTTTATTTGGGGCTTTTTCCTTGAGTTTGACACTCAATAGGTAAATCCCTCAAACCACCTTCATTTTCTGATTTCTTTGCATGGATGCATAGATCTAGGTGTCCCCTAGATGTAGAGTGGGCCTTATGTGAATTCGTGTCGATTTGGTGTTCGTATCGGATACGTATCATAGGTTATATGTATGTGTTTGATGAAATACCATAAAAGATTTTTTATTCATATTTTCTAAAACTAATTTAATATATTTGTAGCCCTACATGTGGGCTTTACTTTTGATTTGGACTGAGTTAGGTTTCGACACTGTGACGTGTCCAAACGAGGGCAGGACACGCTGTACGACCATATGGTCTGTGTCCTGCCTCTCGGGTTGCTTTTCTCTGTGTCCGTGTCACTTGGATACGTGACACTAGGCACACAGCAAGGGGACATGACTAACAAGACACCCCTAAAGTGTCAGGTCATGATGTGTCGTATCGGACACTATATTCCCCTTGTACTGATTTTACACACACGTGCGCACACGAGCAGACACGTACTGATACCCATTTCGTGCACGGACACGAGGACACTTAGACACATATCAGGGTGCTTAACACTTAGCCTTATGTGTCACCTACCAGTGGATAGGGATGGCAATGTCCCCCCGAACCCGACGGGGACCCAATTTTTTTACCCTATGGGGACGGGTTTAGGGATTTAAAAACAGAGATGGGCGCTGGGATGGGGATTAAAATAATTCCCCGGTCGGATTCAGGAATGGGTATGGGTATAGTACTCCCCGCCCCGGTAAATCCCCGACCCCGATTAGTTATACCCATATTCATATGTGCAACCCATTTGAAATGGTATAATTCATGATCTATCTAGTATATATTTTATGAAAACCATGTTTTATTAACATACCTTGTACTTTTTTTGGCACGAAAATAATTTTTTCAGCTTATAATGTACAAATAAAATTGTTAACGGACGAGAGACGTAGACGAGAAAATTTGGCCCCGAAAGTGTTAATGGAGCTAGGTCGACGACGGGGACGGGGATGGGGATGGGGACGGGGAATGCATTATTTAGCGGGGATGGGGATGGGGATGGGGGTAAAAAATTAAATCCGACGGGGAACGAGGATGGGGATTGTCACGACCCGCACCAACCGTGAGGGTACGAGTACGTAACAATGCCCAGCCTACGCCGCAGTGTCGGCGGTAGAACGCTGTTCTAGGTCATGAACTATAACTAGCATAATATGAATACTCTCCATAAGGAGGCCAACACAGAGGTACAACTCAATCACAATCTAAGGTAGAATGATAAAGATAGATAAACATGAAATCCAAAAGAGATACAGGAGATAGAAGTCTAAGTGTCTAAGATACATAATCACAGAAATACATCTCAAAACTTAAATACAGTAATCCACAAGTAAATACAACTCCAGACAAAATAAAATAACTATCTAAACAACCTCTACTGTGTCTCCTCTAGGCTAGCAGGCAATCCCAGGCTATCTGTAAAATTTATCAACAGGTCCAGTCAGGACAGGAGCGAGCACAATACATCTCACGCAGATCATAACAGGTTAGAAAATATAAACATGTAAGAGAGTACGATACATAAAACTGAAAGAAAGTACATGATGTAAACAGAGAGAGAACTGTAATTGAAATATCTACTATAAGTAGAGAGCTACCAGTGACTAGTGATTTAGAGTACAAAGTCGACATGTGAACGGCTGGATTTGCACATGACTATACTAAAGAGGCGCACATGGCTATACTACTTTGGAATTGTTCACATGGCTATTTATACTCCCCCATACCCCAATCAATACACAAGGATCCAAACAAGTTATGTTACGTACATGGTTTTCACATGAAGCCCATAAATGGGTGCACATGAAGTATACATGAGAGCTCATACATGAGTGCACATAAAGTTCACATGGGGGGCCCAAAAATTGGTGCACATAAAATTCACATGAAGGCTCATAAATGAGTGCACATGCAATATAGGTTATACATGAGATACATGGGAAACATGACCGATTCATGAGAGCACAAGAGAGTACACGAGCATGCATGAACGAGCATGAAGCACATGAGAAACATGAATAACATGAGAGCGAGGAATACATGATGTACATAAATCACATAACATAATGTATCCGATGCTCCCGAGGGGGATAACATCTCAATATAGGGATCCATATAGTACCAATTCGTGATAATATCGTGACAGCATCAAATAAGGTAAACTAGAGTAGGAATATAATTCTAAACAAGTTATGAAATGATCAGATAATGTACTCGCCTGATATCTGAATGTCCAAGGTAAAGATACTGTCCGAGGAGATGTATCTGGCTCCTAATTAGAACAGCACAAGTTACAACATGTCCAGAAGGGTAATATAAAGCACTATAATGCATTCTACATGAATCTAGGTCAAACTAGGCCAAAGTCAACCCTTAGTCAACTCTGGTCAACTGTACTAGTCAAACTAAGTCAAACTAGGTCATGTCCTAACCCAGCAAGTCTTACTAGCCCTAACCAAGACTATCCTAGCAAGCACACATCAATACAAGGCTATACAAGCCAACATACACCCAACTCTATATAGCATGCAATTATTCAATACTCAAATAGGCAAGAATTCACATTAGATATACACTAGGTAATCTATTACTTTAAACTATATATGTCTACACATATATACACATACATATATTGGTATTCAACATTAGGTCTATAATCATGGCATTTCAAATGGTTATATAAACTTATATATTACAACACAATATGCTAACATATATATAATATACATACATAGCTAAGTTAACTGTATTCATAAATACTTATTTAAGAGGCTATGTGTGTGTATGTGAACATGGCAAAGGGGCAAGTGAGGGTTATATGGGCATACATAGTGTATACATATCAAAGAGTGTCAAAGTGTAAGTGAACAAAGTGTCAAGTGTGATAGTGTCTACATAGTGTGAGGGGTACATGAGGTAATATAGGATTTGTGTTAACATAGAACATTACATCTCATTAACGTGTATATTGTATATATTACATCTATTATTACATTACATTCATGCTTGCATTCATTCATCATTTATTTATTCTCTTGCACTACTATATGCACCATACATTACATACTATGGAACCTACATATTCATTACAAGCCATACTTATACATGCTTACATTAGATAGGATACTTACACCTCATATATCATTTATTTAAACATTTACTCATGCTTGTATTCTCTATTTAATTACATAATGTATATACATTAACATGGGTTAAAATCAAATAGAACATTATATTACACACAAGGGTGCACAAAATGCATATGCCGAATAGTAACTCCTACTAATAATCAATATTGTACCATCTCAGCATGAATTATAATCTAGGATTAAAGTATGTTATAGATCTATGTGTTTGCTTTCCGAAACTTCAAACAGATAGCGTTTTTGTTTACGAAAACTCCCGGAATCGCGAAAACACTGAGAACGCGTTTGTCTTTCATACAGCTGACACTCAAATAATTCTCCAGAAAGTTACAGAAAGAATTAGTCCTATTAATATATGTTTTTGGAAAGATAACTTTAATATGCTTCTTTTAAAAAAAACGGGAGATTAAACCGAGCTTTGAGCTAGAAGTTATGACATTTCTAAGTTAGGGCTGAAATTAAAAACGTGGATAAAAATCATGACGGATTTGGATAGTTTGAGACAAAAGAACACAAGTATATAACATAATATATCAAGAACTCACTCTCTACACTAATATATATATATATATATATATATATATATATATATATATATATATATATATATATATATATATATATATATATATATGAGACACTATAGAACACATCTTCAATACAAAAATATGAGATTAAACATGTAATAATTCATTCATACATAACAACAACACATTGTGTGTCCAAATTTGGGGTTTTTCCACATGGACACAACCACAACACAAAGGACACTCCTATGACCTCCAAATGGATACGAAATGGACACAAATGGAGATACAACCATGGGGGTCATTCCTATGGGTTCAAAATAGACCTATATGTATGAGGAAAGGAAAAGGAGAAGTGATTTATACCTTCCGGTAGATCGAATCGAAGAAAAGCCTTTCCGGAGCGACACCGACACGTAGAGATTCCAAAAGGACACGAACGAGCTCCGAATCCTTCCAAACTTGGGTAGCTTCCTCTTTGGCTAGAATGGAGAAGGAAAGAAGAAGATTTGGTGGTGAAATGGAAGGATTTGGTAGAGAAATTGCTAGGGATTGCTCTCTAGGAATTTGGGAAAGAACAAGAGAGAGAGTGTGGATGAGAATAATGAAAAGAACTTGAGTCTATCCTCTTCCAAAGTGGCTGGCCATATGGGGCTATTTGTCCTATTATGGTAAGGTCCAAAATGCCCCCACTAACCTATTCTATAAGTATTAGGAAAGGGCTAATTGGTTGGGGCTAAATTAGTCATTCTAAAGTCTCTAATCACACTAACCATATCCATAATAATTAGTCTAACCTCTAACTAAGATATTTCTATCATGTGGACTAAAATTAATATCATGTGGGCCATGCCTAACTAGTGTGTGGGTCCCACTAGAGTCAAACTACCCCCGGGTCCCCGTTTCAAGTCAGATTGAGTTGAAATTCGAACCCGACTCAAATAACCCCAAAAGAATATCATAAATAATAAAATAAATTTCAACCCCAAAATAATATCATAAATAATAAAATAAATTTTAAAAATATTCAAAAATGTAAAGTGACAAAATACCCCTGTTTTTGAAAACTGGAGGTAACAAATCTATCCACCTTAAAAAAAATTTCGTCCTCGAAATTAAAACAAAGCAATCACAGGAAACACATGCAGAAAACAATCTCATTCAAATACTTTTCAAAATAAACAGCAATAAAAAAATCTCTTTGAGGCACATCAAACATTTGTAAATAAAAACTGATACGTGTCCGATACGGACACAAATCGTCACAAAATTACACCTATCAAAGGTCAAAATCAACAATCACCAACGCAATAAATATCAAAATAATTCAAAGAGGTCAAATGCAAAATATCCTTAGGCCAGAAATGGCATTAAAATATCCTAATCATATGGTTAGGCTCTAGGTCAAACAGTCTCTAGGGTTTCACTAGCAAAACATCAAAATCACAAGTCAAGATTTTAAATAGTTTTAAAATAATTTAAAAATTACCAAAAATCATATCATGATTTAAATGTCAAATCAATAAATGATTAAAATTTCAAAATTACCCTCATTTTAGAGAACTGGGTGTTACAAGTCTACCCACCTTAGAAAAATTTCATCCTCAAAATTAAAATGTTCATACTCCTTCTAGGTCAAACCCCCCACAATCAAAGTCTCAGAACTTAAACAATCATACAATTTAAAAGGATGACATACAGGGTCATGGCATACGGTGGTAGTGAAAGTCTCATCTAGGTATACTAGTCATGCTAAACCAAAACTGTTATAGGATATCAAAACACACAAGCAATCTAGGGTGCTAAACTAGAAAAGATACAGAAATAACAATCATCAAGACTGTAAGGCAGTCTACCATCCTATATGAAAACTGGTACTTATCAAAATAAAATAAAGTTAACTACCATTTATCTAATAAGGGGTACTATTCAAGAAAATCAAAATCAAAAGTTAAAGAATGAAAGCCAATTGCATGGAATTCCAATCACAATATATTTATATATATAGCGTTAGAGAGGGAAAAGCTAGCATTATGTACAAGTTATGTAGTTCGTGCGTGTATGGGTGTATGTGGACATGTTCATATGGTTAGATAATAGGCGTGTGTGTATGTGAAATATACATAAAAGTGCATAGGAGGATTTGGGGTTTCAAACAATAACTATCAAGTTACACTAATCATGGCATATTGGTTAAACAATCTACAATACACAACTCATTTGCTAATAACATGCATGGCTAACCATGTATATATGTATATATAAAGAGGTAGAGATTTAGTTATGTATGTATATACATTATAACATGTATGCCTAAGCTCTATATATATCTATATAGATATATAATCATGACATAGAGAGGAAGAGTTAGGTTACATGATAGGGTATACTAAGTTAGGGGGTGTGTGTCCTTGTACAGGGTTATAGCTTAGTATTGAAAGGTTAAACCCAGTTTTAGTTCAGCATTTACATACAAAATCTAAAAATAAGCTAACATTTAAACCAGTGCAATATTAACATAATACAATTTCAAATTTTAGGAGTTTGAAACATCACAACTAATCTCAATGCTCCCAATACATCCTAACATGATAGAAATGAAACCCTAATATACTATCAATACATTTATCTACGCATACAGTTCAATA
Source organism: Iris pallida (assembly GCA_029216955.1). Taxonomy (NCBI): domain Eukaryota; kingdom Viridiplantae; phylum Streptophyta; class Magnoliopsida; order Asparagales; family Iridaceae; genus Iris; species Iris pallida. The sequence goes on from JANAVB010042617.1 coordinate 21,007,541, forward strand.
TTACATGTTAAATCTGAAATTGAACTAAACATGGAAATCAATGTAAAAATGTTAACATGTATTCAGTTTTCAGGATTTTGGAGAATTTGCACATCAAAACCAACTCAATGTTTATCACAACCTAACATGTAAGAATATGAAACCTAAATTTATATCCCTACAACAACAATGTACACAGCTCTAAATATTACATTTAAAACAATCAATTTGAACTAACATTTAAAATCCCGTATTAAGGGTTAATATGCACACAGTCTCAGATTTGACAAATTTAAACACAAAACTCAACCAAAAAAAAATTTGAATTGAAACCCTACGTATAACAGACACGTACAATGATATAAATAAAACTATTATCATGAAATTTTATATTTAAATTACGAGTTAAGCTAGGAAAAGCAGAGAATCGAAAATATTGGGGTTTTGAAAATTTAAACATTAACGACATATTATTATGTATTCAGATAGGTAGAAATCAAGTGTAGCATGCATAAGTGTCAGGAAAGTGTCCACTATATATATTCATATATATTCTCATGTCCCAATAAAAAATTTTAATTCTACGTTAAGACCAACAATTAGATTCTTACCAAGGTTGCAAGCAGGTGATTGACGTAATCAAGACAATATTATTATTATTATTTAATACAAGAATAATAGCAAGAAAGAAATATCGATAAAATCTGTTTTTGCTTATCTGTTTAAAAGAAAAACCCATTTTGAAACCCAGAGCTAAATTTTCAAATCCAAGATAAAGTCTACCAAAATCATCGATTCATTGTATTAAGAAGAATTTCATAGTAAAAAGTTACACAAAGTTTATAAAAACAGCTAAAGCTACTCCTAAGTTAAATAAATGAGAAACAAAACAAAACAAACAAATAACAATTCTCTTTTTCTTTTTTCTTTTTTTTGAAGGACTGAAACAAAAGTAGAGAAAACATGTTCAAAAATATTTAAGGTATAATCTGATAATCATATGCGTCTTCTTGAAATTAAGTTGTCAGAATTATGCCACGCCAATAAGCATAGCTGCAATAAACGATAGAGTCCATAATAAGGCATACACCCTATAATCATGTTATCTAGAATTCTTACCAAGCCACCCGGTATGGCTGCAAGAAAATCTAGATTTCATAACTAAGATAAGTATAGCTATATCAGGCTCTACGTCCTTGTCATGCTAGCAAATATGACTGCAATAAATTCTAAATTTCATAATAAAGTAGACTTTTACCTTTCTCACTGTCCTTATCAAGTATGTTATCAGGTTATACCTTAATTCCAAAAAATATACATATACATATAAATACAAACTCAAATTCAACAACTAACATCAAGAATCAAAATTCAACAATAATCCATCAAAAATCATAAAAATACAGACTCAAATTCAACCACTATCATCAAGATTCAAAATTCAACAATAATCCATCAAAAATCATAAAAATACAGACTCAAATTCAACCACTAACATCAAGATTCGAAATTCAACAATAATCCATCAAAATCAAGTTCAATAACAGAAAGTAAAGGTAAATCAAATCAGGAAAAAACAAATTTTAAATCGAAGTTAAAATAAGATTCTCAAGGGTCGTCCCAGGAATCTCTCAAGGAATCCTAACCGTGATTGAGTACCTTCAAAATATATCCTATTCCTACTGCAGGCTGTAGTGGGACTCTAGTTCGAATACCACTACATAAACTCGACCTGTATGGGCCACCACTAAAAACGTGTCACGACCCGCACCCACTGTGAGGGTACGAGTACGTAACAATGCCCAGCCTACGCCGCAGTGTCGGCGGTAGAATGCTGTTCTAGGTCATGAACTATAACTAGTATAATATGAATACTCTCCATAAGGAGGCCAACACAGAGGTACAACTCAATCATAATCTAAGGTAGAATAATAAAGATAGATAAACATGAAATCCAAAAGAGATACAGGAGATAGAAGTCTAAGTGTCTAAGATACATAATCCCAGAAATACATCTCAAAACTTAAATACAGTAATCCACAAGTAAATACAACTTCAGACAAAATGAAATAACTATCTAAACAACCTCTACTGTGTCTCCTCTAGGCTAGCAGGCAATCCCAGGCTATCTGTAAAATTTATCAACAGGTCCAGTCAGGACAGGAGTGAGCACAATACATCTCACGCAGATCATAACAGGTTAGAAAATATAAACATGCAAGAGAGTACGATACATGAAACTGAAAGAAAGTACATGATGTAAATAGAGAGAGAACTGTAATAGAAATATCTACTATAAGTAGAGAGCTACCAGTGACTAGCGATTTAGAGTACAAAGTCGACATGTGAACGGCTGGATTTGCACATGACTATACTAAAGAGGCGCACATGGCTAAACTACTTTGGAATTGTTCACATGGCTATTTATACTCCTCTATACCCCAATCAATACACAAGGATCCAAACAAGTTATGTTACGTACATAGTTTTCACATGAAGCCCATAAATGGGTACACATGAAGTATACATGAGATCTCATACATGAGTGCACATGAATTTCACATGGGGGCCCAAAAATGGGTGCACATGAAATTCACATGAAGGCTCATAAATGAGTGCACATGCAATATAGGTTATACATGAGATACATGGGAAACATGACCGATTCATGAGAGAACATGAGAGTACACGAGCATGCATGAACGAGCATGAAGCACATGAGAAACAAGAATAACATGAGAGCGAGGAATACATGATGTACACGAAACACATGACATAATGTATCCGATGCTCCCGAGGGAGATAACATCTCAATGTAGGAATCCATATAGTACCAATTCGTGATAATATCGTGACATCATCAAATAAGGTAAACTAGAGCAGGAATATAATTCTAAACAAGTTATAAAATGATCAGAGAATGTACTCGCCTGATATCTGAATGTCCAAGGTAAAGATACTGTCCGAGGAGAGGTGTCTGGCTCCTAATTAGAACAGCACAAGTCATAACATGTCCAGAAGGGTAATATAAAGCACTACAATGCATTCTACATGAATCTAGGTCAAACTAGACTAAAGTCAACTCTGGTCAACTGCACTAGTCAAACTAAGTCAAACTAGATCATGTCCTAACCCAGCAAGTCTTACTAGGCCTAACCAAGACTATCCTAGCAAGCACACATCAATACAAGGCTATAAAAGCCAACATACACCCAACTCTATATAGCATGCAATTATTCAATACTCAAATAGGCAAGAATTCACATTAGATATACACTAGGTAATCTATTACTTTAAACTATATATGTCTACATATATATACACATGCATATATTGGTATTCAACATTAGGTCTATAATCATGGCATTTTAAATGGTTATATAAACTTATATATTACAACATAATATGCTAACATATATATAATATACATACATAGCTAAGTTAACTGTATTCATAAATATTTATTTAAGAGGCTATGTGTGTGTATGTGAACATGGCAAAGGGGTAAGTGAGGGTTAAATGGGCATACATAGTGTATACATATCAAAGAGTGTCAAAGTGTAAGTAAAAAAAGTGTCAAGTGTGATAGTGTCTACGTAGTGTAAGGGGTACATGAGGTAATATAAGATTTGTGTTAACATAGAACATTACATCTCATTAACTTGTATATTGCATACATTACATCTATTATTATATTACATTACATTAGATATATACTGTACAATCTCAGCATAAATTAAAATCTAGGATTAAAGTATGTTATAGATCTATGTGTTAGCTTTCCGAAACTTCAAACGGATCGCGTTTTTGTTTCCGAAAACTTCCGGAATCGCGAAAACACCGAGAACGCATTTGTCTTTCGTATATCTGACACTCAAATAATTCTCCAGAAAGTTACAGAAAGAATTAGGCCTATTAATATATGTTTTTGGAAAGCTAACTTCAATATGCTTCTTTTAAAAAAAATGGGAGATTAAACCGAGCTTTGAGCTAGAAGTTATGACATTTCTAAGTTAGGGCTGAAATTAAAAACGTGGATAAAAATCATGACGGATTTGGGTAGTTTGAGACAAAAGAACACAAGTATATAACATAATATATCGAGAACTTACTCTCTACACTAATATATATATATATATATATATATATATATATATATATATATATATATATATATATATATATGAGACACTATAGAACACATCTTCAATACAAAAATATGAGATTAAACATGTAATAATTCATTCATACATAACAACAACACATAGTGTGTCCAAATTTGGGGTTTTCTCACATGGACACAACCACAACACAAAGGACACTCCTATGACCTCCAAATGGATACGAAATAGACACAAATGGAGATACAACCATGGGGGTCATTCCTATGGGTTCAAAATAGACCTTTACGCATGAGGAAATGAAAAGGAGAAGGGATTTATATCTTCCGGTAGATCGAATCGAAGAAAAGCCTTCCCGGAGCGACACCGACACGTAGAGATTCCAAAAGGACACGAACGAGCTCCGAATCCTCCTAAACTTGGGTAGCTTCCTCCTTGGCTAGAATGGAGAAGGAAAGAAGAAGATTTGGTGGTGAAATGGAAGGATTTGGTGGAGAAATTGCTAGGTATTGCTCTCTAGGAATTTGGGAAAGAACAAGAGAGAGAGTGTGGATGAGAATAATGAAAAGAACTTGAGCCTATCCTCTCCCAAAGTGGCTGGCCATATGGGGCTATTTGTCCTATTATGGTAAGGTCCAAAATACCCCCACTAACCTATTCTATGAGTATTAGGAAAGGGCTAATTGGTTGGGGCTAAATTAGTCATTCTAAAGACTCTAATCACACTAACCTTATCCATAATAATTAGTCTAACCTCTAACTAAAATATTTCTATCATGTGGACTAAAATTAATATCATGTGGGCCATGCCTAACTAGTGTATGGGTCCCACTAGAGTCAAACTACCCCCGGGTCCCCGTTTCAAGTCGGATTGAGTTGAAATTCGAACCCGACTCAAATAACCCCAAAACAATATCATAAATAATAAAATAAATTTCAACCCCAAAATAATATCATAAATAAAAAAATAGATTTTAAAAATATTCAAAAATGTAAAGTGACAAAATACCCCTGTTTCTGAAAACTGGGGGTGACAGGGATGGGGATCTAAATACCACTTAGGGATGGGGATGGGGGATATGGTCCCCGGCCCCAACCCGCCCCGTTGCCATCCCTACCTGTGGACGTGAACACATGACACGAAGTGTCTTGTGTCGTGTCCACGATGACACGAACTCATTGCACGATGTTCTGATACACAGTGTGCACTATGTGTGTTCAAATTGATTTGGACACGTTCGTGTCCACTTGGTAGGACACGAACACCCCTCCTAGACACATAGCACATGTGTGACACCTGTGCATATACTGATTTGGTGTTTAAGTGATTTTCATCCGAATTTGGGTATAACGCTATTGGGGATGATATGAAATCGGGTAAATATTAAAAACTGGATTTGTGATTCAATTTGTTTGATTCAATGATAATGTTAGTTGATAACGTGACTGGTAGGTATGGATTCATATTTAGGTTGTGTATTTGGTTTAATCTTTTCTATTTGGGTTGATTTCGAATGTCTGATACTTAATTGGGTTTGGATGAGTGATGCATATATGTTAACTGAACCCAACCTGCCACATTATGTGAATACCTATACACCACTCTCATCTCTCTATTCACACACACACACACACACACACACACACACACATATTATACTGCTACACTAAAACCTGATACACACATTACACTGTCAGCTAAAATCTGAGGATAACAAACTCCCTAGCACTATTTCTAGGACTGAACCCAACCTGCCACATTATGTGATACATACCACTCCCATCTAGCTATATACACACTCTCATCTCATATACACACATAGTTGACACACACACATGTCACTGCTAGATTAAACCCGAGAATAACATACTAAAACCTGATACACACACTCCCTAGCCCTATTTCCAGGAACTGAAGTACACACACACCCTATGCAAATCATACACACACACAGTTGACTGAAAACCACACACACAACACATATCCTGTTACACACACTATACACCATCTCACTCCCTATCTCTCTAATATACATATGTAATATATTTGTTAATATAATGTATGTATGTAGATAGGTTGGTATATGTATACATATTAGCCTAGTATCCTAGTATACATTAGCCTATACATGATAGCCTACATATAAATTCCTATGTGTATGCCTATATACATGGAGTATATATATGTGCCTATATATGTAATGTATGTGATGACTTGTGTAGCATTAAAATTGTGTGTGAGTACTAGCCTAGGCTTGGTTAGGCTTAGTGAGACTTGATTGGACTAGGATTGACCTAGTTTGACTAGTGTAGTTGACCAGAGCCAACAGAGTTAACTTTGGCCTAGATGACCTAGAAATCATATAGAATATATTGCAATCTTCTATATTACCATTCTGGATATGTTGTGACCTGTGTTGCTCTGTTTTGGACTCATCTACTCTGTCTGGATATATATATATATTCATCGGATACTCAGAATGCCAGGCGAGTACATTCTCTGACCGTTTTATGTTTGATAAGATTTACATTTATGCTTTAGATTACTTTACTTGATGTTGTCACGTTGTTAACATGGATTGGAACTATATGGATCCCTTCATGAGATGTTATCTCCCTCGGGAGCATCGGGTTACAGTATGTCATGTGCGTTTCACTTTTATCATGTACTCCGATGCTTTCACCATTCATGTGCACTCTTATGATTCATGTACTATCATGTTCATAGAGCCCCCATGTATACATTCATGTGCACCCATTTATGGGCCTTCATGTGATATCATGTGCAATAACATAACTTATCTGGATCTTTCTGTATTGATTGGGGTACGGAGGAGTATAAATGGTCATGTGAATAATTCTAAAGTAGTGTAATCATCTGCAAACTCTTTAGTATACTCATGTACAAATTCAAGCCGTTCATATGTCTATCTTGTACTCTACATCACTAGCCACTGTTAGCTCTTTACTTATAGTAGATATTTCTTTACAGTCATCTCTTTTACTTCATATATTCTCCAGGATTTCATGTATCTTACTCTATAGCATATTTATATATCATGTCATATTATGAACTGCGTGAGATGTATTGTGCTCGTTCCTGTCCTGACTGGACCTGTTGAAATATTACAGATAAAATTGAGGAGTTCTGCCCTACATACTATGGAGCAGCCCTAGATGACACATATTAGCTCGACTCCTAGGAGGATCCAACCCTTGCAGAGGATATTACCCCGGTAGTCTAGGCTAGTTAGCTAGACTAGTTATCTTACTTATTGTCTTATCTTGTTTTGGATACACTTAGTACTTATTTGGGAATCTTGTTATTCTGGATGTTTTGGGGATGCTATCTTAAACTTTTAGACTCCTCTTATTGTATTTATTTAGCGACTTTCATATCTATCTATCTTATCGTACTTTCTATCTTAGCTGTGATTGAGTGGTACATTTATATATTATCCTCCATTCGGAGCGTATATATTGTACATGTACCTTATAATTGTTAGATATATGTGACCTATGACAGCGTTCTACCGTCGACACTGCGGCGTAGGCTGGATATACCCACTTCTCGTGCCCTTACACTGGGTGCGGGTCGTGACACCTCCCTTGCCAGGAAGAACCTTCCGGGTTGAATTACAGGAGGCGAAAGGAAATTCCTCGTCTTTCGGGATTTGCACCTGTTTCTCAAGTTGTTGTTGGAAAGGTGCTGGCTGGTGCTGTCGTTGGAAAATGAACTACCGATCTCCGGGTGCTGCCGACTTGTCGTAGCAGGAGTTGATGATGACTTGGGTGCAACGACGTCCCGAGAGGGGCTCATCGCATGCCAAGGTTGCTTTCTTCTCCTTACGTTTATGAGTAATCACTTCTCGTAAGTCGATAGCGGATTGATCTACCTTTGCATCCAATTTGCGAACTCGGATATCCCGAGCACACAGGTGCGTAGGTGTCATGTTTGCTCTCTATTCCGAGGCTAGTAAAAGTACTTGCTCTCGATCGTTGGAGGAAGAATTTTGAGACCCACCCTATCCGTTGGCCCTGGGGGACTGGACGCGGGTGGTTCTGTACAGCTTTCCATAAGGAGCCCGTATAACAGTTAACGGTGCCCGCTGACGGTCAAGAATTTGGACAGTTAACTGGGCTTGTTGGCACGCACTGTCCTAGACTTCTTTGACTTAGCACCCGAAGATGCATAGTAAAAAGAGTCCATATCGATACATCCTATAATCTCAATGGGCCGCATAGAGTTGGACCCGTATGAGAGACGGTCGAACACAGAGCTTCTGATAGGGCCACATGAGACACACTGTCTATGGACAGGATTGGCTGCCGCATGGGCGATCTGCCTGCTGCCAGAGTTGGTTGCCGTATGGGCGATCTACCTGCGGCCAGAGTTGGCTGTCGTATGGGCGATCTACCTGCGGCCAGAGTTGGCTACCGCATGGGCCATCTGTCCATCTCTCTTATGCAGCCTCTTCCTCGTCCGCATGGATTTTCCTTGTGCCCCCAAAAACTCAGTATCGTAGTATTTTTCTTTGCTAGATTTGGGGACAATGGGGTTATCTGCGATCGGAAGCAAGGCCGTAGAAGAGTCTTGATCACCGTCTTGGGCCGCAGAAGGAGCTTCTTCGAGAATCTGGTAGGGGGTAACAGTTTTATGCTTTGACATGCTGCGGGCTCTCTTTGGGTTGGCTCACTTCTGCGATGGGCTGGCGCTACCTTCAGAGAGCAATTCTTCGAATGCTCGTTGGTCAAATCGAACCACGAGCATTTGCTGCATGGAGCCGAGCTTGGACGCATCAGATTGTGTCACCAACATCTCATTAGAAGAGAAGGATGTCCCCAGCAGAGTCGTCATCGTATTTGCCATTAAATATTAAGTACAATAAATTACAAATGAATTGAACTTGATTGCAAACTCGCTTGTACAAGAGAAAGCCTAGAAAGAAATCCTAGGAAACAATCTAAGTACAATTGTTTAGTTTTGATTCTGAGGGATGACGATAGAGGCTCGGGAAAGTGTAGCAACTCTGCCTTACTCCTTGGACTATCTGACGCGTTCCTTGCTCTTGAAGAAATAGCCCTTCGTAGGTTTCCAGCCTTTTGTAGGGGTATGGCACCCTGATATTTATAGTGATTGATATCTTGAGCCGCATGGATGGTCGCGTGGCCATGTGGCTACAACAACACATAAAGACCCGCTCCTTGGCCGCCAGTTGACGACTTGTTGGGATTTTCTTACAGCAAATCTGGGTGGTTGAGACTTGGTCAGCCTGCCACGTGTCCTATTGCAGGATAGGATCAATCTGCTTGGGTCATTTTGAGCCGCATAAGTCTTTCAGTGTTCGGCCATGCTGGGCCGCATAAGACTCATGCGGCATAAGCCGCAGTCTTCCTTAGTCCGCATGTAGCTTGGGGACTTTTTAGCCGTATAGGTTCTATATTTTGGGCCACATAAAGCTCATGCGACTTAGATTGCAGTCACCCTTGGCCGCATAAAGCATATAAATTGAGCCACATAAGGCTCATGCGACTCGGGTTGTAGTCCTTTTGGCCGCATGGCCACGTCTTATCTTCTTTTTTGTCAGAGTGTCAGAGTTTGTCAGAGCTGTCAAAGCTGTCATTTTTGCAAATTTTGAAAGAGTTTTGTCAGATTTATCAGAAGGGTTGATCAGCTTGGTCGCATAAGTAACTTACTCTTTCAGCAGCTCAAAAATCAGTCTAGTGAAGATGGGCCGCAGGGGGCGTGCTGAGTCTGTCATGCGGCTCTTCTTTATGCAGGTCAATTTGTTCCAAAGTACTCATGCGATTAGTTATGATCCGTATGAACCCCATATTTTCCATGCTTCTACAAACATGTATGTGGGTGTCTAGCATGTATCAGAGGGTTAAAGTGTCTACATAGCAGCATGTATGTAGACATCTGTGCACATACAGGTATTACAAGTGTCTTAAATAACTGACCTATACCAATATATCTCAGGTATTGAACTCCTATCTAATCTCATATGCATAACAGTGTGTGTGAGTGTCAAATAGTATTCATGTGAAGATTATGCAGGTGTCCAATGGTGTCAAGGAAGTGTCGAGCATGTGAATGTGTCCAACCAAGTGTCAAAGATAGTATCAATTACATGGTGTCAGAGAGTATCAGAAAATATATGTGTTTGACAGGGTGTCGAGCAGTGAATGTGGGTGTTTGTATGGCAATTCATGTGAACTAATGTGTCAGATACTAGGTTGTGTGTGTCTAGAATGTTAAAGTGTTATTGTGTCCATAGGACGTGTCCAAACAGTGTGTCAAAGTGTCCAGTAAAAACAGTATCAGAAAACATGTGAGGATGCATGTGTGCGAATCGGCAGCACTTGCGAGTCCAATAACTAAATAAATATTCAATCAAACCAACCCAAATTTTGTAGGTAGCGTGTCAATAATTTCCCCTACCCATACCAATTGGTGGCATACAAAATCGTGCCGAGTCCAGAAAGAACGGACACGACAGCAACAGGGAAACACTGTTTTCCCTGTACAGTACACAACATGTGTCCCCGTGTCCATTTCAATATGGTAAATGACACAAAAATCAACTCAGTCACAAAGCATTGTGATCTATACATAATTAGCTACCCAAAAATATAATTTTTATAGAAAATGGAGAACAAAAAGTTCTAAGGGGTATTTCATCGAACATTTGAGTAATCTCTCCGATACGGAGCGATATGTACCCCAAATGGATACGAAATCAAACCAAACTTAACCTAGTGCTAGGGGAACCCTAAATGAATGCATCTATGGAAAAAAAAAATTTAAGAGATTTAGAGGCTTTTACCAATTGATAGTTGGAATCTCAATAAAATTCCTCTTGCAAGGCCTTCCCACCAAATCCAATGGCCAAATTGCTCCTAATCATTGCTAGCTAGCCAATAGAGACCTCCTCTACACAAGGGGAATACAATACAGTTGGTTTAGTTGAATTTGGAGGTGATTTGATGAAAGGGGAAAATTTTGGGAAGAACACCAATTTTAGTGTTAGGGTTTGTAATGAAAGGAGGCAAGGGGCTAATAATCACTTATATAGGCAAGGAAGGACCTCTTGTGGTCGGCCAAGAGGTTGTTTAGGGTTAGGGTTTGGTTCAATTACCTTAAAAGGCCTCTCAAGAGATCAATTCAAGCCTTTAAGGTAAAGGCCCAAACTTGATTAGGGTTTTCTAGCCTATTCATAGGTTCTAACATAATATCTAGATATTTTAGAACTTAGCTAACTTGTTTAATTCTACTAACTAAGTTTCTAGGGTCATGATCAACATCTAGACTAGGCAATTCTATGGTTTTACCAAATATAACACTTTTACAATTCATCAATTAAAATAATAATCAAATAATCAATTTTTTTTTTACAAATTACCAAAATATCCTTGCTCCAAAATGTGGTGGTGACACAAGGAGACTGTGTTTCTAAGATGACGGAGTCTCCTGAAGGAGCCTATTGTTTGGACTGCACTTCTGGGTTGACGCGAGGGAGCTACGCTTCTGGTTTTGAACCAAAGTAGCTTTGCTTCTTAGTTGAAGGAAATGGCTACGCTTCTGAGTCGAAGGAGCTAGTTTTTTTTACGAAGTCATTTTCTGTAGGAACAATTAATGGGTGAGTCTACATTCTCTCCTTTAATTACTGCCCTCTTTTAGGGAATTTAAGAAGTTGGTGGCCTAGGATTCAGTTAAATCGACCTATTAAATGAGATTCATTGTGCTGAGTTCTAGGTTCATCCCATTAATTTGGGGTTCTTTGATTGATTGACATATAGCCTTTGGGGTTCGACCACATTCAGCCTATAAAGGAAAGCTTTTTTTTCTGAGGAGCCATGTCCATTGTCTCTTGGTATTCCCATCGTCATGCTCGATCCAGACTTAGCTTCGAACGACCATTGGCCTTGCACAAGTTAGCTGTTGGTTGTGGATACCTTTGTTCAAAGAAGCTGTGTTCTTGTAGCAAACCATCTACTGGGTCTCAAGATGCACTTGAGCGTTTGGCAAAGGAGTTCGAACCTGAACAACATCTTGAAGGTCTTCGAGATCCAAGTTACAGGGTTTGAATTGATTGCCAACCCTAAGAGCCACATATTATGCGATGCCCTGCTCAAGAGCCGCAGTAGTATGGCGAGCAGGAGCTGCATTCTTGTTCGGGCCAATAGCTGCTTCATTAGCCATATTGGAGTTCATCCGTGCCTGGCTTAGAAATGGCTGGCTCTGACGAGGAAGCAATTCGCTCTGACACTGCTGTACATTTGGGGGGGGGTTGTGCACTTTCTGAAGAATGCATATTTGTAGTCTTTTATGTATTTTAGTCTTTATATGTAATCATGAAGAATCTATAATATATCTTTGTAGACATGATTTTAATAAAGAACTTCTTTTTATACACCAGCTTTGTACGCCTACTGTGACTTTGTTACTGTCTGCGCTTTTGAGCAACTGCGCTTTCATGAAGTCATGTGCAACGACTGGTGTCACCTGCGCTTATGTGCTTGTTGTGTTTTACTTGTCATGCTTCTACAAGACCTCCTTGAAAGTGTTTCAAACTTGACTCAAGCTCGGAATACTTTGAATAGAAGCATGACACATGTCCTTTGCAAACAAATATCCAGCATGCTTGCTGACCGGCTGTCGTCACTCTTGGCCCTTAGCGTTAAATGCCTTGAGCCGTTGTTTTATTAAAATTTGATGATAACTCCTCATTTTTAGGAAACGTTCATCATAATCTCAACTTTAATTCCCACGTCGTTCGAAGAGTCTCTTCGAATATGAAGAGTTTTGTCTTCATATGCTTACGTGGCCGTACCCTATAAGTAGAGAGTTGCTCGGAGAGGAAAAACTTTCTTTTTTTCCTTCAACAGAAGCTTTTCATTAGAGCTTTCTTCTTCCTTCAAACTCTAGCTTTCCCGTCATGGCTTCCAAGAGATCGTGAGTTCTAAAAGTTCCCAGAGGGGGTGCATCGACTAAGAGAAGGGCAGTAGCAAGCCCTAGCCCGATTGAGGGAGCTACTACGATCTTGAGACAAACTAGGGCGTCTATGCGAACACGAGACAGGCTAAGGGGAAACAACCGATCTCAGAGGATGCTCATGATGAAGCCTCTCCGGCTGTCAACGTCGTAGTGCACGCCGACATGCGGCCGCCTGTCGTGAGTAGGTGTTCTAAGCCTCGCTGATGCGCATGAGCATTTTTACTCTTTGGAGTAGCATTTCGCAGATGTGCTGAAGCATTTCTTGCTGATGTGCATATGGTTGTGTACTTTGTATAGAGTAATGTCTGTAAGATATGCTAAAATTTCCCATTGATGTGCAGGGCCACTAAGTAGCGTCTATGCTTTTACATGTTCGTGCAGCGTCGCTAAGTAGCATCTGCACTTCCTCTTGCTCGTGCAGTGCCACAAAGTAGCGTATGTGCCTTCGTTATTCTCTTAATGCCACTAAGTAGCGTCTGCGAGGCTCACGAAGTGCCACTAAGAAGTGTATGCGCCGATGCTGTAGAAAATACTTAGTATGTATTTTTCTGACATTTGTTTTTCCTGCCTTCGTGTAGTTTCTGTAACTATGCCCCTCTTTAGTGACATTCTCTTTGATTCCTCCATCTGTGCATTAGGAATCGACGTTGATGAGGCACTTGTTGAGCCTGCCCAAAAGTTGATCACTAAGGCTCAACCAGAGGGACGACTGGATCATATATGAGAGCAACTGCACGGTTACTTCCTCCGCTTGTTGGACCGAGACAAGTTGGCCCCTTCTCGTCTCGGTGGCTTGGAGATGCTAAAGCCTCAATTTCTTTTTAGCGACCAACTTTATTTGAAGGAGACGAACCTCTTGGAACTCACAAAGCTTGGTACTTTAGGAACTACGGCCTTCCTTTGCATGTCTCGTTGACCGATCGACACCTGCCAGTTTCGATCTTTTTTTTGCTGAAAGACGACGAATGGAATGAGACCTGACTCTGACCCAAGGGGTTTAATCACAGGATGCTTCATAGTTGACCAGGGTTCTAAGAGAAGAGATACTTTTACGACCGTCCAGGGTGGAGCATCATATACATTGCGAGTGCTGCTTCCTGGTCATAGGGTCAATAACCTTCCCGTATACATCCATTCGTTTGGGGCCTCTATTTTTGCCAAACGGCTTCTGGCAGCTGGATGCATATACCCAACTGGACTCTACCGGATCGAGGGTTGGGTTCATTATGAAAAGAAGTGCAGCGACTTAACCCGATGGATATTGGGTACTTATAAGCAAGATCTGAGGGACGCTGGCTTACGTCACGCCATTGAGGCCACTAAATATGGTATTCCCATCAACTAGCCTTTGTTCTTGGCCCTGTTGGAGTTGTACAACCACCATACTAGAACATTCTTCATGTCATGTGGAGAGATGGGATTGGCCCTCTACGAGATGTTCACTGTTTCGAAGCTGCCTTGGGGTGAACATCCGTATGAGGAGTATACCCCAAGCCAAGACGAGCTCATGGGACTGGAAAACAAGTACCCCGAGATGATAGCGGTATACCGATAACTGCTTTATCATCATTTGGTGTGTATGCGTCAGGACTCTGTGAAGAGTCATCCTCACCTGAATGCCTAGAAAAAGTATTTCTTTAAACAGGAAACGTCGGAGCTCGGGACGGTTTGTTTTTCAACTCGCAGGGCATATACTACTGATGAGGTAGAAGACATGATGGCGGAAACGAAGGTGTCAGGTCCTTCAGTGGATGCTGAGGGAAAGCCCACCTCCTTGGTCCATAATTACGTTTGCTAAAACCTGACTACCTTGAGCTGGAAAGCGACGCGGGCGGCCTTCTTGATGTAGTGGCTAAGGAAGGCCGTAGTGCCTGGTGGTTCCAGCTCTGTAGGGCGGGTCAACATGGAGCTTACCTGTCGGCGGTGAGATTGGCCTTTGGGCAATCCCTAGCTGTTCTCTGATATGGTATGCAATACACTTCGAGGCTTGCGGGAGCTCTCGGAGAAAATAATCGAATATCATGGGTGCGACAACAAATTCTTTCGAGCAGAGCTTCCCTATCATTATCTTATGGCATGGTTGGCACTGCATTATACCAGTTTAATCCTTTCTGCTACCATCGAGGGCTATATGGAGGGAGATGCGACCCTGCACAACTATCACCGGACAAAGTGGTTCCCCGTCGGTGTCCCTGCTTGTTGACGGGCATTGAACCGTTTAGACGGCAATTGTTTTAACATGATTTTGTCCTCCTACTGCGGCTACCTTGTAGGTGATGAGCTAGTCGACCGGAAGGGAAAAAGGCACTAGCAAACTTTTGGTGCCTTCCATTGGTTACGGTCTATTCGTCCCTCGCACCTAGTGTACCAAAATCAGAATCGGGTGTATTTAGAGCCTTATTTGCTAAGCAAGTTTGTGCGGCAATTCGGCTATAACCAGACGATGATGAACAATTCCAGCCCCTATCTTGGTTATGAGGGGAGTTTATTGGACGGTGCCCGTGCATGGCATTAATATAATGCCTGGTATACTAGGGCAAAATTTACGATCCTTGGGATGCACGGAGAAATCCGTATCTTATACTCTGCTACAAAGTTTTACTGCCTGGTGAACAATTTTTCGTCAGTTAATAACCGAGAGAGGAGTTTTATTGCAGGCACAAAGTTAGAGAAGTTTCAGTCGGCATCCGTAGTTGTGAGTAGCAGGTCCTCGGATGGTTCCAGTGTTTCTCGGGAGAGAAGGGAGGATGCGGCGCCTCTAAATTCTTCGCCGAAACGTCGAGCTCCTTCGACAACAATTCCCCTCCTTCTAAGAAAGTCAAACGAGTTGCATTTAAGTGACGTGTCTCACCGCAGCAGAGTACACCGCTTGTTGCATCGTCTTCACAGGTATATTTCAGTTTCCTTTTCCTTCAAATTTTTACCTGCAGCTTTCCTTTTATCACTGTTTTGCTATATTAAGCGAAGGAAAAATTGGGGTGGTCGGAAACACTCACGGAGCTTCCTAAGAAAGATCCGTTAGCTGGAGCTGTTGAGGCTGTTCAGCCAGAAGAGGTTCCTTCGTCTGTCTCGTTTAATTATGAGACTCAGAATTTTTTGGAGCTTATGGCTTTGCACCAAAAAGTGGCTTCTGTTGTTATATTCGAGGTTAGCCCCGTATTTTCTAGAGGCATAGTTCGGGAACCTCAACTTGTGGCGGGTTGTTCGGTCGAGGGTTTTAAAGGCATTGCCGCTGGTTCCCCAAGGGAGCCTCCTCTTTACGGAGATGAAGTGGAAACAGTGATTAAAGAATTAGCCCTGGCGTACATCAGACCTCGTCCCCAGGAGGTGGTTGAAGAGTTTGTTGGTATGGTCCTTGAAGAAACAACCGAGGAGACCAATGCAGAACAAGTTGATGCGGCCGGTGATAAGCCGATTACTGAGGTTCCAGCCGAGGTGGCTACTGAGATGGCGGTTGATGGTACTGCTGATGAGCCTGACGATGAAACCAATAGAAGCCGGATTAAGGAGACCGTGGAAGAACTGGTCGAGAAGACCGCTGACGACCCGGTTGCTGAAGCACCCTCTTATGCGGTCACCACTGAACTGTTTAAAGAGGCTGCCATCGAGCCGGCTATTACGTACTTGGTCGAGAAGATCGCCGAGGGGTCGGCTACAACGAACATCGAGAAATCGATCGCTTTAGATGCAAAAATGGTTGAAGAACTGGTGAGGGAGCCAGCTGAAGAGTCGGTAATACATCAGACGGTGTTGGCTCACACCGTCTATGTATCATTGATGGCCTCTATTCCAGTCATGGCCTGCTCCGGCTGTGATACCTAGGCACGTATCGGCTGTCGTTTCTACATTGGGACCTTCTATTGTTGTATCTTCGGTGACCCCGATGGATTTGGCTGACAATGCCTACTATGCCAACCTCATTCTGGGCACCGTTCGTCATGCCTTGTAATGTGGTATAGAGGGTGTCTAGTGGGAAAATTAATTGCTTCGATGGATTCGATCTTCCGTAATGGCCCAACTGGTGGGCTTGCACGACTATCCAGAGTATGATGTGAATGCGGACGCGATAAAGGCTCTCTTGGCAGAATTTGAAGCCACTGTCATAGAGCTTCAAAATCTTAAGCGCGGTCTTTCAACCTTGGCTGCTGCAGAGCTAGAGAATATGGCCTCTGAACTCTCTCAACACGAGCAGAAGCGTCAGGCCCTATGTCACGACCCGCACCCGCTTTTCGGATGCAAGCACGTGAGCAAGCCAGCTATGCATCAAGCAGACTCCAGCCCAACTCGAATACGTAAACGCTATCAAGGCTATTGTATACTACCAAATCATGGTAATTTAATTTGTATCTCAAATCCATAATAAGTGTGCGAAACATAAATGAACACTATGGGTCGTGGTCTGCAGCCCACTAGCATATATGTCCGATAAGACTCCAAAGAGTATAACAAGAGTCTCTAGAGTAAATCAATAAGCAAGATATCTCATGATAAGGAATGTAAAGCATGAAAGGAATACGATGTAATATCACTGACAAATACTTGAATTATGCATCACAATCATATATCATCCCGCTCTACTAACTAACTACATGCAATCGCTAACCTGAAGGAATTATCAAGTCCTCAGGGGACATAGCAAGATACATAAAAACATGCCTATCTAGCAATTTAATCATGCATGATAATATAAATAGGATATACACAATAACGACACTTAACATGGCAAGAGACTACGACCAAACTGCTAACAAGTGACTAACGACAAGCGGCTATTGATAGGTGACAATGAACTGGAATATAAAAACAACTACACGTAACTGAACTACTGGATGAACAAGTGAACACGAGATCAATGGAATACCAAACTCTTTCCCTGAGTGGACTCGCAGGTTTGAACTAATCACTAACCCTCGCGCCGAGTGTGGACTCGTAGGTTAGTTCACGGCAAGGCACCCTCGTCCCGAGTGTGGACTCTCTTGTGCAAATAAACAAGTCAACATCCTCGTCCTGAGTGTGGACTCAAGTATGTAAATAGATCAAGACAAACACCCTCGTCCCGAGTGGACTCTCAGGTGCCAAGGAACAAATACCCTCGTCCCGAGTGTGGACTCTCTGGAGCAACTGATCAACCCTCGTCCCGAGTGTGGACTCTCTGGTTGAGGAAAAATGATACAGGGAAATAACAGTTCAATCACACGTACTCGTTCTAAGACATGACTCAGTCAAGTTACAGGTGAGACAAAGTATGACTCAGTCAAGACACAGTCAAGTCCAGTATAACTACACTGTCAAGTCAAGTAAGACCATAAACTGGTGAACATGGTATATAGAAAATAGATAAATCAAGTCAACTAGAAAACTAATGAATCAAATAAGATCTATAACACATAGAGTATCTAATAATAATGTAATAATAACATGAAAACTATAAACATGAAATTAAACTGTAGAGGGAGGCAAGGTATCTTGCCTGGTGGTAGCGCGAAGATCCAATAATATACCGTCAACTAGTAAGCCAATAAGTCCAAATCTCCCAACTGTCTCCGAAAGCTGAAATAGACATTCCCAATGTTTTTAGAATATTCAAATTAGCTAGTATTGCCTGTCCTTAAGTCCAATTCTGGACACAGGGGTAAGACGATAATTTCGGGCCAAAACGGTGTCCGCCGTTGGACCCACTTTGTACCGAAAAATGTGCTAGAGTCAATGGTCTCTAAAGTCATCAAACTACATGTCTACGGATTTGTTTTCATGATACTAACCCAATGATATGTCCAATTTTGGATTCCGGCAGGCCGTGCACAAAATCGTCCGTTGAATCGGATCGTGGGGCCCGTAAAACGGCGATCCGATCAACTGTCTCAGAATTGGACTAAACCAGGCATATAGGACCAAAAAAATGATACAGTCCTGTTGGCGCAAGTTTCGTCTCAATCTGACGAACATGTACAACGTAATTGGGAAATTTCCACAGAGACCGATACGGTGAATTTTGACGGATACGCATCATATTCGTCGCGCACACGCGACCAATTTTGATTCCGTCAAAACCCACACATCCGTAATATTCCTACATGCCTTTTGATGCTTACGGTACATGACCACGTCGCCCGGTTTGGCGAAACGCATGTCGTATCGATGAATTTTCTAGTTTTTGAAACATGTTTCACCAAGTTTTTCTTGATTTTTAGCAATTGTTTTCTCGAGACATATAAGACGAGATCAGAAACTACAAAAAGGGTCTTCAAGTCCTACAGGTTGTCTACAAGCCTATCTAAATAGAATTTCAAAACTGTCGAACAATTCGCAAGGAATCGCCTTCTAATTTATGGTCGGGACTGTTCCATACTCTATTTTGAGATAAGATTTTTCGTCGACTTTGAGTCAATTTTATGGACTAATGGGTTCTCTAGATCCAAACCTAAAAACTAGGATTTATAGATGGTCATACAGGCTTCTTGTAACATCTTACGGAATCGAATTTCGTTGAGCGAAGAGGACGAAAACTTATCCGATAGTAGGGTGGTTGTTGCTATTACTCTGTTGTTGTAGCTGCGATTACTGCTATTTAGCCGTGCGTCTGCCGGCCGACGTTGGTCCAAGGCGGCACTGCAGTGGCGTGCGGCCGCCTGGAGGTCGGGGGTGGGGTGGTCATGAGAGCAAAGGTTAGGGTTTGAGAGGTTTCCTCTCGATATATATACAAGTATATAAGCTGCTGTTGAACCGATTAGGGGTGGGGATCGGGTTCATGAGCCTAAGCCTGTCTCGGTGGGGCCAAGATTTGGGGTCCAAGCTGTTGGCATGGGCTAGGGGAATTCTCCACTGTTGGGCCTGTTTTATTACCTTGTTTTCTAAAGCTTATTATATTATATAAAATATTATGAGAATCGCAGTAAACAAGCACTACATTTAGCAAATGCAAATCAGTATGCATGCTTCAGAATGTATATTGCTGGAGTAAATGAGAAGCTTGCATCGAAGTTCCTATTGTACCAAAGAGATCATTACAGTAAACATATAACGACTTATTCCTAACAGTAGAGGATATAGATGTCATGTTTCCTGCGTATAACAACAAGCAAAAATATTTGTTTAATCTCAACGCCATGAATTCCTAAGTCTGGATCACTGTTCGATATCTACTGAGCTTACATTAAAATATTTATATGTTATTTGAACAGAAGAGTACAGAGAGACGAAAATTGTTATAGAAATTTGATTAAAAGATGTATAACTGCTGACAGGATTACAGAAAATTCCAAGGAGGGGGTAACAAGAGGCACACTCGCAAGTGTATCTAATCCCACAATACACAAGGATATATTTATATGAATACTATTTAATGTATATACCCAAGATAATTTAATAGCAAATAATATATATATATATATATATATATATATATATATATATATATATATATATATATATATATATAATATTCAATTTACAAGGGTTACTTACTAGACCATAAAATGAACCAATATCTATATACTCATCTATACGTCTACATAGACGTCTTTCGTCTCACTACTTGCCTACATGGGCTTGGTTGGTTTCAGGTCCAGTCCGGACTAGTTGGGTGCAACCAGGTTTCCTACAAATCAATAATATAATTAATAGATAATTAAAAATATTTAAAGGGGTCAAGTCACAACTTAGCCTGGTTTTCTTAGTTAGGATACACTTATGGCTAGGTCTTCCCTGGTATGGCTAATACACTAGTCAAGGCACACGACTATGCTATGCATGTCATGATTCCTAGTCGTCTTATACTTCAAAACTCAACCATGGCTAAAGTCATCCACCGTAATAATTAAATAAATATTTATTTATAAAATTCTAAAAATCACCATTTAAATTAAATAAATAATAATAATAATATTTCAAAATTTTTGGGAAGAGGAGTTACAAATCTACCCATCTTAAAAATAATTTCGTCCTCGAAATCTTAATTCATAACTATTCCTAAAAATTCAAAAAGGAAGTCTACCCTAACCATAATCTCCTTAAATTTTAATTCCTCAAAATAGTTTATATTCTTCTCCTGGCAATTTTGTAATTACAAGTCATCGAGGACTTCTACCCACGTTTGGTCACACTACCCCTTCAAAATACAGGTCACTAAAAATCTTTTAACCTCCCAGTTAGTTGCTAAACTAACTACCAACAGCTATCTTGGGCATATGGCATCTATAACCCTTCATATCTATAAACAACCACAAATCAGAAATCAAACTAACATATACTACGATTTAAGAATTTTTGTTCTTGTCAGCACGATCATTCGTCACTCCGAAATAGGAAGTAACGAGAAGTAATAGCACATGAAGGCAAGAAGGAATAATCGAAGACAAATATAGAATTTCAAGGACGTAGATAAATTTCTATGAGAATTTTCAAGGCAGTGTGGATTGAGATTTCTAAGGTTTAGTCATGGTCGCAAGCTCGTATCAGTACAATTACGTAACTGATACGATATGCTCTGACCTGCATGGGCCACCAAACCCTGACTGACAGAATTACCATTGTCGAGGCCGAAATTGAAGAAATGACTGACATCGACGAGGTTTAGGTCTGCCGTCGCACAGCTTTGGAGGAACAGTGTGAAACCCTTCGAAAGCATATTCGACAGTTAGAAGAGACGTTGGCCCTTGTCAAGAGTGAGTTAGAGTACAAGTTAAGGGACCGACAGGAGGTCCTTCGCCAAAGATTCGAGACCCTGGCTCGAAAGAAGGAAAGTATTGGCATTTATCAAACAGAGTTGGACCTTGCACCCCAGAACATGTCCCAGCTTAAGGATGAGGCTGCTCTATGTCAGGAGGCAGAGCGTCGAGCTAAAGACTTGGTTGGGCCCCAAATTACTCTTTTAAGGAGTCGACTGGAAGAACTCATGCATCGGTCGTCCCAATGCTGATGTCTTTTTGTCTTTCGCTTTTCGAGAGACCCTTTTGTAACAAAGAAAGAAAAACCTTTCTATTTTATGAATGAAAAACTTTAGCTTTGCTTTCCTGCTTGTCAATTTGCCGTGAACATTCTTGTATAATAATAAGAATTCACTCAGAGGTAGTATGACGTGAGGGGATGGAGATAACTCCGCTAGGGATAGGGTATTTTACTCAGAGGTTATATGGACACGGTAAACACGATATTTTAAGGTAGAATTTTCTTTACTCAGAGGTTATATGGACATGGTAAGGATAAACTCTATGGGTGTATAGAACGACTCGGAGGTGATATGGACATAAAAAGTTCTATAGATAATTATGACACTCACGGGGTTTATTATAAAAGAAATGTCTACTCAGAGGTAATATAGACATGGTAGGCACGACCCTTACTAGGGTGTAGAAAACAACTCAGAGGTAATATGGACGTGAAATATTTTTCTACTGGGGGAATGTAAAAGGGATGAAGTCGTTAATATAATTCGTGAACATCCACGGAGGATGTGGAAATATATGTCGATTTAGACCTTAGACATAGTATTTCTTCAGGAACTTGCCATTGATCGACATCATTAGCAAGTCGCCGTTAGGCTTGGCCAGTCGGTAAGCACCATCGGAGTAGACCGTCTCTATGATGAATGGTCCTTCCCACTTGGGCTTAAACTTCTCGACCATCTTGTGAGTCATCACCATCGATCTTCGAACTGATAAGACGTGGTCTCCTACTTAAAATATTCTTTCCTGGACCTTTTTGTTGAAGGGCCTGAAAATCTGAGCTTGATAGAGCTTGATCCATTGCTGAGTTAGTAAGCACTTTTCGTCCAACGCCTCCAACTCCTGTAGCCGTCGGCATTGACTGCCTTCGTCAGTAAGCTGGTTGGTGATGGCTACCCGTAAAGACGGGATCTGGATCTCCAAAGGAAGCACCGCCTCGCTTCCGTAAATGAGAGAAAAGGGTGTGTTGCCAGTAGGTATCCGAACAATCGTACAGTAAGCCCACAGACATTCGCCAAGCTTCTCATTCCAGTCGTACTTAACTTTCTTGAGCAGCTTGACAATAGTCTTGTAGAGTGCTTCGGCTAGTCCATTTGCTACAAGATTGTATGTCATTGACGCTATATTCTGTATTCAATTTTTATCACAGAATTGATGGAATGTGTGGCTCACGAACTGAGGGCCGTTGTCATGGATAACCCTTCTGGAAACTCTGAAGCGATATATGACGTAATGCTTAAAAAAATTAATCACGTTTAGGGTTTTTACCTCAGCAAACGGTACTGCTTCCACCTGCTTAGAAAAGTAGTCAGTGATGGCGAGGATGAATCGGTTTCCTTTGAAGGACGGTGGGCTAATCGGTCCAATAATGTCCATTCCCTATGCTTCAAATGGCCAGGTGGCCGCTGTGGGATGTAGGAACTCCGAAGGTTGGTAGATGAAGTCAGCATGCAACTAACATACCCGGCACTTCTTTGCTTAGTCAACTGCATCATCCATCATGGTGGGCCAGTAGTAACCCATGCGACGCAGTCGATCCTGTAACTTAGGACCAGGCTGGTGAGCCTCGCAGGTGCCATCATATGCCTTCTGGAGTGCTTCTTGCACTTCTGTCTTGGATAGACATTGCAGGAGGAGTCAGTCGTATGAATGATGATACATCATTTTGGTGGTTGTGTCATAGAAGAATCGGAGCGAGCGCCTTTTGATAGAAGTTGCTTCCTTCGGGTCTTCGGGCAGGACTCCGTATACTTCGTAGTCTATGAACGAAATTGCCAGTCTCGAATGTCAAAATTAATGTCTATTTGTACCGAGTAACTCAGACACGTATGTAGTTTGTTCTTCGGGCAAACCAGCTATCATCCCATCACCGTGACGGTATATTAGGTTCCGACAAGAACTGCCAAAAAAAGGGCGAGGCTAGCGAGTGCGTCGGCCTCTAAGTTTTGCAATCTAGGTACATGTATAAAGAAGACTGTGAAGGTAGAAATTACATCGATTGCTGCATGGTCGTAAAAAACTAGATCTTCATGTCGAACCTCATATTGTCTTCGAGCCTGGTTGATATATCAGTTTCGAGTTGCCATAGGCCTAGATGTAGTCAACCTCCAACTATTTAGCGAACTGGAGTCTGATACTAAGAGCATTATACTCAGCAACGTTATTGGTGCCTGACTCCATGAGAGAGTATGCACGGTGGATGACCAGATCGTCAGGAGTGATAAGAACCACTCTGACTCCTGCGATGATCTTGCTTTTGGGCCCTGTTCTTGAAGCACTGTCAAAGAACATACGCTAAACAGGATTGCCTGAGACTACATTAGACTCTAAGAGTTCGTCGAGAATGTCGTCATAGATCTTTGATGTTTCTGGCACAGGATGTGCCGGCAAAAAGTTGGCTAATGCTTGGCCTTTGACTGCCTTTTATGGGACAAATACCATGTCGTAAGGAGTCAAAAGTATTGCCCATATGGCTAACCGCTAGTTTAGGGCCTGTCACTACCACTTTCTAGAATAAGGGTATTTTGGTAATTTATAATTTTTATTATTAATTTAATATTATTTAATTAATATATTATGTTAGTGTCATTAAATGGTCAAACCTTAGAACTATATTGACTAGATGTTAATCATGACCATAGAAACTTATTTAGTGATATTAGATATGTTAGTTAGACTCTAATCTATCTATATTGTTATTTAAAATCTATTAATTGACTTGAGCAATAAGCTATAATGGGCCTTTTTCTTAAAGGGCTTTAAATGCCAAATATGAAGGTTTTTGAGACAATGTACCCTAACCAAACCCTAGCTAATATATCATGGCTGACCATTAGGACCCATCCCCCTTTCTATTAATAGCAATATTTTCTCTTCTTCCCACTTTCATTAGAAACCCTAACCCTAATTTGTGTTCTTCCCCAAATTGCCTCCATCTTCCAAATTGAGTCCAAATTCTCTAAAACTAATTGCAATCTCTTCCCCTTGAAGAGAGGAAGTCTCTATTGACTAGTTGGGAGCTTATTAGAGCAATGGTAAAGTGTGCCATATACGTAATGTCCTGTCTACTGTTCTGACCACCCCCTTTCAATTCCAATTTTTATCATGCATGATTCAGTCAGATGATATATGAAACCCTGTTCAATTGATCTAGAGCCAAGCCCCACTCTCTTTTAGCACTTGTCTTGCATTCTCCATTGCCCGATCCCCATTCCTATATAGTTTAGTTCTTATTTTTCCTCTTGAATGCCAGCTATAGAGTATCTGTCTTATATAACATGTTTGTTTCAGTGGTTTAGACATGCTTTATGGTTCAACTAATTTACTCATTCCTGTAAGTGATGTCAGTCGCTATCCATATTGCTATTCTAATGTGATAACCCTATTTGGAATCTCAGTTCAGACCATGAACTTCGAGTTCAGACTAGAACTTTCAGACCTGTTTATTGCATTATTGCAGTCCACTTAAACCTTGCCCATATATTCCTACATTCCTCCATAGATCAGTGCATTAGTTGGATGATTGGTGTTTAGTTCATTCACTGCACTTGAGTGGAATTATATTTCATGTCTTGCATCATGGTTCAGTTAACTCATCTGTCCCTTTATATATATGCTAATCTCTTTGTCCATCTAACTGATACTCTTATAAGAGTATAAGTCATTTTGTATTTTATTGCAGACCATTCATATTTCTTATTGTACTACCTTGAACAGTTGAGTGTGTAGACCTGAGTATCCAGATTGCTCTATCCTTTGTTCAGCCACCCCTAGTTGTTTTCCTACTTCACTGGTCCAACCTACTTTGTTATGTTCAGTCCATACCACTTGTGAGTCCCTTTTTAAATTGTTCTGTTCCCTTGAAAATTCTAAATGTTCAAGTCCCAAATATCTTGTGTATCAGTTTCCTTAGTTAATGTCCTTAGTCCACATGGCCTTGTCCAGTCCTTATTGAGGATTGTCCTACACATATATGTGTTTCATTTTCAGTTTTCCTTTTTGATCCCTAACCCTTCATGCTCAGCCTACCTGAATAACCACATGATTTAGTTGTGATGTCAATTTCCCTAGTAGTTGAGTGTGGAGGAAATGTTGTAGGATATAACCTATAGTATCATATGTTGGGTTTGTAGCCTTTTGTTTTGGTTTTTAGTCCCACATCGACTAGAAAGGAATGTGTATCTCTACATATATGAGTCTTTTCTCTTTATGGAGATGCACATGTGTGCCATGTGGGATTAATTATTAATGGTATAAAGGCTTAATCAACAATTAAGAAGCTGTAAGCTTTTTGCTCTTGGGAAATTTATTTCCATAGGAGCTAAGTCCCGTTGGGGCTTAGCGACTCGGACTAAGACTCGGACTCGGACTCGGACTCGGGCTCGGGCTCGGACTCGAGCTCAAGGGCTCATGAGGCGTAATGTGGCGTTTTGTTGGCGCACTTTGCACTTAGCACGTCAGCATCGTCACTAGGCATATAGTGCACTTAAGTTGCACTCATTGTGCGAGCCACTTGCGCGACCACGTTGCGCGACCCGTTACGCGAGCCCAGTTATGCCAGCCTAGTACGCAGTCCAGTACGTGCAGTGTGCGCAGCGTACACAGCGTGCGTAGAGTGCGCAGTGTGCGCAGCGTATGCTGTGTGCGTGGAGTGCGCAGTGTACGCAGTGTGCGTATGGCTGGCTGCATATTAGAGCGGGAACGGTTGCAGCAGTTGCTGCACATTCAGGAGTGGTTCTGCCACTACCCTGAAGTTCAGGCAACTGCTTGGCAACCGCGCCGTGGGCTATATATGCAGGTTCTCTCCTCTCTCTGAGTGTAGGAGTAATCAGAATTTCAGGAAGAAAAATTCTAAGTGTTCTTTAACACAACAGAGTAGTGAGCGTGTTCTTTAACACAAACACTAGTACTTTTTAGTACGCGTGGGTTCTGTTACTTCAAACAGAGAGATAAGAGTAGAGCTATTGCAAGAGGAGTTCGCCGTCTTCCGAGGAGTCAGAAGAGCAGGAGTGTTCCAAGGTTTTCCGTCAACCTTGCTGGTTCCTGGAAGCTGTTCGCAGAGGACGAATAAAGCTTTGAGCAACGGTGATAATTCACCCCAGCATTTCTATCTCTCGCCTGTCATTCTTCTGTTGCCTTTAGCAGTTCTGTCAGTATCTTCTTTTTAGAAGGCACTACTGCCAGTTTGCTACGATCACGAAAATCTCTTTAGATTATTCGTGTATTACGATATCTTTTTAGATCTTGTAATTTACAGAATCCTTCTGGATCTCTGTTGCAAAACCTTCTTTAAGGAATTGCATTTGAAACATTATCTTTACAACTGTTTTAGTTTCTGTATTTTCTATCGAATAGCGTGCCCAGCGTTCCCGGCAATAACAATCTCAAAGCTTTATTGCTACGATGGAAAACATCAATGCTTCACTCCTAAACACTGACTTCTATAAGTTAGAGAAGTTTGATGGAGAGCATTATCAAGTCTGGAAGAGAAAGGTTTATCTCACTCTTCAACTCAGAGACGTGGATCACGTGCTTCTTGAAGAGGAACCTACCGTTCCAGATACTGGGTCTGCTGCCGCAATCTCTGCGGCTACTAATCTTCAGGCCAAGTGGAGAAGGGAGAATAGCATTTGCAGGTTGCTTATCATGAATGCTATGGAGGATTCCCTAGCAGAATCCTATTCTAAGAAGAATATCGCTAGAGACATATGGGAGTCTCTAGAAAAACTCTACGAAGAAGACAAGAACCGCAGTAAAATATTTATGGTTGAAAAATATCACAAGTGGTTCTTTGAGGACGAAAAGTCTATGCTGCCGCAGGTAAAGGAGTTCCTGAAACTGTGACAGAAGCTGAAAGACGAGGCGATGCCCTTCCCCGACAAGTTTGTTGTTGGAGGGATTGTCTCAAAGCTCCCCGCTGGGTGGAGCAAGTTCTATGCAAACATGCATAGGAAGAAGTTGGAGATCACCCTTGAAGATCTCCTATAGGAAATCTATGTTGAGGACCAGATGCGGGCTCAACTGTAGGTGGACACACTGTCCAAGCAATTGGCTAACGCCAATCTGGTTCAGACCAAGGAACCAAAGGAAAAGCTGGCAGCTTTCCACAGTAAGAAGAAGAACCCTGACAATCTAAAAGTCAAGGGAACTTCTATCAAGAAAAAGAAGCCAAAATCAGAAATGCCTTGCTTCAAGTGTGGCAAGAAGGGCCACTTTAAGAATGAGTGCAAAGCAAAAACCAAGCAATCAGAGCAAGGAGAGCCAAGTAAGGTATCTTTGATCACTGACATTGTTGCTATGATTGCATAGGTTGATGCGGTAAGGACTGATTCTGACTGGTGGGTAGACACTGGAGCCTCCTGCCATGTCTGCTCCAGTAAGGAGTGGTTCACCACCTATACCCCTACTTTTGAAGTGATTATGATGGCGAACCAAGCACAAGCTGAAGTGCTCGGGATCGGGACGGTGGTGTTGAAGCTGACTTCGGAAAAGTCTCTGACGCTTCAAGGCGTAAAGCACGTACCTGCTATCGCTAAGAACCTGGTCTCGAGAGGCCTACTCTACAATACAGGCCTCAGGATAGACATCAATGCTGGCCAGATGGTGATGTCTATCAAGGGAACATATTTCGAGAAAGCTTTTTATATCGAAGGAATGTTCAAGATTCAGCTTGTAAATCAGTCCAATGTAATTAATGTAATTAATGAAGTCACTCATTCTGCTTATACTCTTGAGTTGTGGCATAATAGGCTATGACATGTTCATTGTAAATGAATAAACAGAATGTCTAGTCTAGGACTTATCTCCAAATGTTGGGGTAAGGTAGAGAAATGTTAAGTTTGTGCTCAAACGAAGATCACAAGGAAACCCTTTCCTCGGGTTAATCGAAGTACAGATCTTCTGGAGCTGGTTCACTCCGATATCTGTGACTTCAAACAGTTTTCTACAAAGGCCGGGATGAAGTATTTCATAACCTTCATCGATGACTTCTAACAGTATGCGTTCGTCTACTTGTTGAAGGCTAAAGACGAAGCATTCGAGAAGTTCAAGGAGTTCAGAGCCGAAGCTGAGCGGCAGACTGGACAACAACTCAAAAGGATAAGAAGTGATCGGGGTGGGGAGTACAGGTATCATGAATTCGCATCGTTCTGTAAGGAACATGGAATTGTCAATGAGACTACGGCTCTGTACTCTCCTCAATCAAACGGAGTAGCTGAGAGAAAGAATAGGACGTTGACAGAAATGATAAATTCAATGTTGTTGACTGCTGGCCTTCCTAAGTGCTACTGGGGGGAAGCTGCATTGACGGCCACTTTTATTTTAAATAGAGTGCCTCATGCAACTTCAGACGTTACTTCTCATGAACTCTGGTTCAAGGTCAGACCTAACTTGAATGTCATTCGAGTGTGGGGGTGTCTGGCGTATGTCAAGCTTCCAGATCTAAAGATTCAGAAGCTTGGGACAAGGACTACAAAGACGATCTTCTTGGGGTATGCCGAGAAGAGTGAAGCTCGAAGATTTCTTGATATTGAGTCAAATCATATCATTGAATCTCGCGATGCAGAATATTTTTAAGACAAGTTTGCAATGCACAAGAATATTGTTCTTCCGGATGTTCTGGAGAATAATGAGGGTGCACAAGAGACTGAAGTCTTCAATGAAGATGTGGTCCAAGAAGATGTTGTTGTTGATACAACGGTTGAACTAGAACAAGCTGAGCCGTCAGCTAAGCGTGTGAGGAGGCCGAAGGACTTTGAAAGTGACTTTGTCACCTATCATGTGGAAGCAGATCCGCTTACCTATGATGAGGCGATGAAGACCAGAGATGCAGTTTTCTGCAAGGAGGCGATTGACAATGAGATTGATTCCATCACCTCAAATAACACTTGGGTGTTGGTTGATCTTCCTAAAGGAGCGAAACCCATCGGATGCAAATGGATCTTCAAGAAGAAGATGAAAGCAGACGGAACTATTGACAAGTTCAATGCTAGGTTGGTAGCCAAGGGGTTTTCTCAGAAGCAGGAGATTGACTATTTTGACACGTATGCTCCAGTAGCCCAGATGACCACCATCAGAATGTTGATTGCTCTCGCAGCAATACATAAGAAGGTGATACATCAGATGGATGTGAATACAGCTTTCCTAAATGGCGAGCTGACCGAAGAGATTTACATGCAACAGCCAGAGGAATTTGTCATCAGGGGTCTTGAAGACAAAGTCTGCAAGTTGGTAAAATCTTTGTACGGTCTTAAACAGGCTCCCAAGATGTGGCATGAAAAATTTGACAAAGTTATAAGGTCAAATGGTTACATGGTCAGCGATACGGACAAGTGTATTTACACGAAGTTCGCTGATGGAAGAGGTGTGATCGTTTGTCTGTACGTGGACGACATGCTTATCCTAGGTACGGATATTAGCTGTGTCACGGAGATAAAGAAATTCATCTCAAGCAAGTTCAGTATGAAGGACTTGGGGGAAGCTGATGTGATCTTAGGGATCAAGATCATCCGGACAGACACTGGACTAGCGCTGTCACAGTCTCATTATATTGAGAAAATGATCACTCGTTATGGGTATCGGGATCTTCCAGGGATCGATACGCCGTACAGGTGTGATCTGAAGCTGAAGCCTAATTCAGGGGAAAGCATCAGGCAGCTGGAGTATGCAAGCGTAATGGGAAGTTTGATGTATGCTACTACTGCCACATGGCCTGACATAGCTTTCGTCGTGGGAATGTTGAGTCATTTCACGAGCAACCTAGGTGCTGAACACTGGAAAGCTGTGAAACGGGTTATGAGATATCTCAAGAAGACTCAGACATATGCACTGTACTACAGCGGAGATCCGCAGGTAGTGGAAGGCTTCAGTGATGCCAGTTGGTACTCAGAGCTGGAGCGCGAGAGGTCCACAGGTGGATATATTTTCACAATGGGTGGAGCTGCTATATCGTGGAAGTCGAAGAAGTAGACTATGCTCTCGCGGTAATCCATGGAATCTGAGTTCTTTGTACTAGATACCGCAGCCGAGGAAGCAGAATGGCTTCGGAAGCTCATGTATGATCTTTCATTGGTTGGAGCGCAAATACCAGCGATACCGATATACTGCGACAACCAGGCGACTGCGGCGGTGGCATCAAATGACCTCTTCAACGGGAAGAAGAGGACTGTGCGGTTGAAGCACAGGGCAGTACACGATCTTATCAAGAGAGGTGTTATTGCAGTGATTGATGTTCGGAGTCAGGAGAACCTGGCGGATCCGTTCACCAAGGGCCTTAAGCGCCAGCTGGTCAATGACACAGCTTGTAAAATGGGCTTGAAGGCATTCTGATATTGGATTTTTGTATTCCAACCATAAAGTTTTATGCTAATAGTTCAAAGATTTATCTACTAGGCATCTAGCTTTTGGTTCAAGGGAGGACCACTAATCGGAAGAATATCAGGAATGGTGGGTACATGTTCTATTGGGCATGGAGAGGTTACGGACCTGTAACCACTGTTGTCTACTATTATTTTCTGTGGAAAATAGTTCCTGTGGGAAGGTTGGCTTAATTGCCTTAATGAGTTCTCAGGCAGAGTGAATGCCTGGAGTACTTTATAGGAAGCACGGTAGAGCAGCACTATAAGGAGTGAAACTCCATGCTACAGTGGGGTGACTCCACAATGAGGTTCCTATATGTGGGGTGCTGCCCAAGAATAGGATAAAGCCTCGGCTTTGCAGGCCAAGTCACAGCGGCGTAGCACCGCAAATAGGCAGTTAGCCTAATGCTGTATGTTAAATATAAAGAGGGGTGTAGTCAGCACTACAAAGAGAAGGAGTTCCTCATGTTACAGTGGCACGACACCACCATGAGGTACCCGGTTAGGGATAAAGCCTCGGCCTTGCAAGCCATGTCGTTGCGACGTAACACCGCAAGGGAGCCTAAGGCTTCATGCTGGGTAGTTTGGCACTACAAAGAGGCGGTTGCCTCATGCTACTGTAGTATGACACTACGATGAGATTCCCGATACGGGGTAAGGCCTCGGCTTTAAGCCATGTCATAGCGGTGTAGCATCGCAAGGGAAGCGCAAAGCGCTTCATGCCATGTCTCTTTATAATAAACTCACCTATAGTGTATGACAGAGATATCAGGCCGTCTCTTGAGGGTAAACTTCTAGACACCCAAAATTATACACTGAAACCTGGCTGCCACAGGGCCTTTAATGTGTAGCCAGAAGCACATATAACTACATTATGTGAGTGGAAAGAATTTCAGCTATGATGCAGAATTCAAGGCTTAGTCCATTCTTGTATTATAGTTTGATTTTTGACCCATGCGGAAAGATTCAAGTCGTAAGCGACATCTCTCCTAATGCATGATGGACAATTACTGTAGGGAATACTCGTAGTCATATATATAGAGATATGTGGGGGATTGTTGGGTTTGTAACCTTTTGTTTTGGTTTTTAGTCCCACATCGGCTAGAAAGGAATGTGTATCTCTACATATATGAGTCTTTTCTCTTTATGGAGATGCACATGTAGTGCACATGGGTGTGTACCATGTGGGATTAATTAATAATGGTATAAAGGCTTAATCAACAATTAAGAAGCTGTAAGCTTTTTGCTCTTGGGAAATTTATTTCCATAGGAGCTAAGCCCCGTTGGGGCTTAGCGACTCGGACTCGGACTCGGACTCGGGCTCGAACTCGGGCTCAAGGGCTCATGAGGCGTAATGTGGCATTTTGTTGGCGCACTTTGCACTTAGCACGTCAGCATCGTCGCTAGGCGCATAGTGCGCTTAAGTTGCGCTCGTTGCACGAGCCACTTGCGCGACCACGTTGCGCGGCCCGTTACGCGAGCCCAGTTATGCTGGCCCAGTTACGTAACCCAGTACGCAGCCCAGTACGCGCAATGTGTGCAGCGTACACAGCGTGCATAGAGTGCGCAGTGTGTACAGCGTACGCAGTGTGCGTAGAGTGCACAGTGTGCGCAGCGTACGCAGTGTACGTATGGCTGGCTGCATATTAGAGCGAAAACGGTTGCAGCAGTTGCTGCAGGTTTAGGAGTGGTTCTACCACTACCCTGAAGTTCAGGCAACTGCTTGGCAACCGTGCCGTGGGCTATATATGCAGGTTCTCTCCTCTCTCTGAGTGTAGGAGTAATCAGAATTCCAGGGAGAAAAACTCTACGTGTTCTTTAACACAACAGAGTAGTGAGCGTGTTCTTTCACACAAACACTAGTACTTTTTAGTACGTGTGGGTTCTGTTACTTCAAACAGAGAGAGAAGAGTAGAGCCATTGCCAAAGGAGTTCGCCGTCTTCCGAGGAGTCAGAAGAGCAGGAGTGTTCCAAGGTTTTCTGTCAACCTTGCTGGTTCCTGGAAGCTGTTCGCAGAGGACGAATAAAGCTTTAAGCAACGGTGATAATTCACCCCAGCATTTCCATCTCTCGCCTGTCATTCTTCTGTTGCCTTTAGCAGTTCTGTCAGTATCTTTTTTTTAGAAGGCACTACTGCCAGTTTGCTACGATCACAAAAATCTCTTTAGATTATTCGTGTATTACGATATTTTTTTAGATCTCGTAATTTACAGAATCCTTCTGGATCTCTGTTGCAAAACCTTCTTTAAGGAATTGTATTTGAAACATTGTCTTTACAACTGTTTCTGTTTCTATATTTTCCATCGAATAGCGTACCCCGGCGTTCCCGGCAATAACATCATATAGCTATATATTTATATATATATATATATATATATATATATATATATATATATATATATATATGTTATATATATAGGATACTTAGTAACTTGAGTTTGAGTTATGGATTGTGGGTTGATACCACCTTAGCCTAACACAATATATAGTCCACATAGACCAAAACCTTAGATGTTGACCGAAGTTGACCTAATTAGCTAAGTTTGACTTAGTTGACTAGAGTTGACCAATTGTTGACTCTTAACCTAGAAGGGCCTAGCAGCATGTAGATATCATTATTTTAATCAATTGTCTAATATAGAACACACAGTAAATTGTAATTCATATCATAGGTCCTTGTGACTCTAGTTCGGATACCGATACACATCAGTTGCTTAGGATATCAGGCGAGTACATTCTATGTTAGTTTTTATTCATGATAGTATCTATATTTCCTGTTCGAGACTACTTTACTTGATGCTGACACAATGTTATCACAGACCAGCACTCAATGGATTTTATCGTGCAATGATATCTCCTTGCCGGATACATCGGGTATTCCATGTTTATGTATTCATCGTGTGCATCATGTACTCCTTGAATTCGAGTCTTTTATGTGCTCTCATGTACTATTCAGTGCTCTCATGTACTATTCATGTGCTCCATGTGAAACAATAATCGTGTACGTAACATATCATGATCGGATCCTTGTATATTGATTGGGGCGGGGGAGTAGAAGTGGGTATGTGATTAAATCCCCTAGTGTACTCATATATATGTCGATTATACCATCACGTATACTCTAGTTACCGTAGATTACTCATGTGCAACCTAAACCAATCGCATAACCATCTTGTGCTCTGAAATACCTATATTTATTTACAGTTCATAGTTTCTCTATCTTATTCTTGTACTCAGTTTCCTTGTCTATATTTCTTGTATTCCTGTACTTTCATTTACAGCACATCATGTGTTATATTTTATTGCTAGTTCTATATTTTCGACTATGTTTTGGAACTGCTTTCAGAGTTATATATTCGCTCCAATCCTGACTGGATATGTTGATAAATTTTACAGAGAACTTGGAGGACTTCTGTACCACCTATTATGGCACCGATATAGATGACACTTGCGACCTGGATCAGCAGGAGGATCCAGCTAGCTTAGAGGAGTCACATGTAGTTCTAGACTAGACTGCTAGGACTGTTATTTGGATATATTTTTAGCTACATTATTATGTATTCATTTCGTACTCTGTGTGTAGTGCTGACAACACTTAAACTCATTTCACTTCTAGATTGTATCTTACTTTGAGTTTTCTATCTATCTTATATCATGCTCATTATCCATATTTAGTATATTATGATTGAGATGTATCTTCTGCGATTGTCCTCCGATTAGAGAGTATATTCTGGACGGGTATATTATATTGTGTTTAGATATTGTTGAGACCTAGGACAACGTTCTAATGTAGACACTGCGGCGTAGGCTAGACGTACCCACGATCTCGTGCCCTTTTACTGGGTGCGGGTCGTGACACATTTTTAGTGGTGGCCCATGTAGGTCTGGTTCTAAGTTTGTCTCAATTTGGTAGTGGTACTCGAACTAGAGTATCACTACAACCTGCAGTAGGATATAGGAGGTAGGTTATAGGGTACTCAATCACAGTTAGGAAAAACTCTGATCTAATTCTTCCCATCTATAATTCTTTCTGATAACTGCCTTCTTAGAAATAAATTGTCCTTCTTTGATAATATTGTTTCCTGTTCAGTATTGATTTTCTTGTTTGATCTATCTTCAGGATGGTGGAGACTATGTCACATCGCTCATTTCCTGTGGATATTGAGAGGTTTGTTACCTTTCATCTGATTCAGCAGGATGCTGGGACTGCAGTACCTCTCGTTTCTACTCATGTAGGAGCATCTGCAAATTTTGGGGGTACTTCTCTACCTATTCAAAGGCCTACCCCGGCTATCCTGGATGTTCTCTAGCTACCACCACCTCCGATACCAGTAGATGCAGCACAGTTATTTATACTATTTCGGGAGATGATGGATGCGCAGCACCGCCAGTCAGCAGATATGAGACATGGCATTGATAATGCCTACCAGGTGGCTATGGCAGCAGTTAAGAGGGTGGTAGTAGCTCAGCCATATGGAGGTTTTGTTCAGCATCAGAGGATATGGAACATCATCGACTTTCAGAAGATACGGCCGAAGGATTTTCGTGGCACGGAGGGTATTCTGTACGCGGATGAATAGATCAAGCACATTGAGGGAATCTTTCGACTGGCATAGATCCCGGCTGGTTTACAGATTGAGGCAGCAGGTAGCCAGATATTTGATCTTGCTCTGACTTGGTACTGCACGATCCCAAGATTGGGGTCGAGGGTCAGACTTGGGAGGCTTTTAAGAAGCTTTTCAGAAAATTTATTTCTGGATGTAGCTCTCAATGCCCTAGACACTCAGTTTGAGAGTCTGGTTCAGGAAAACTAGACGGTTGAGGAGTTTCCTGGAGAGTTCTGTTGTCTAGGATGATTCGTGGAGGGGCTGAGTGATGTAGCAAAGGTTAGGAAGTTCTGGAAGGGCTTGATCAAGAAGGTCAAGTCAATGAGGAAGAGTGACCGTGACTTTATCGTTAAACAGATATTGGCAGGAACCATGGCAGCGGATGATGACTTGGAGCTACAGACCAAGAGGAGTCGAGATACCTTTGGAGCTAGTAACAGTGCAGGCCCGACAAAGATGCCCCATTTCCAGTAGCAGCAGCAGCAGAGGCCCTTTCTGCACCAGCAGCATCAGGATCGTACGCCTTTCCAGCAGGCACACCAGCAGTAAAGACATGGCCAGCAGCAGGCACCAAGGCAGTAACAGGCCACTATTTGCCCCTTCTGTAAGAAGCTAAGCCATGGCTAGAACGCCTACAGAAAGAGGTTGGACAAGTGCCTACTATGTGGTTCAGCAAGGCAACAACTGAGGGACTGTCCTTTAACTGTAGGCCATATGGCTCAGGAAGGAGGAGCTAAAGCTCAAGCGGGCCATCAAAAAGGATCGCCATTGCAGAATCAGTAGCAGAGGTTTGTACAGCATCACCAGTAGGCTAGAGGAGGCCAGCAGGGGCGAGATTTTGCCATGGCAGCTGAGGAGTCCGAGCCAGTGGGTGATCTGATAGTAGGTTCCATTCTTCTTGATTCTATTCTCGTATTTACTTTATTTGATTCTGGTGCTTCCCATAGTTTTGTGTCTTTATCATTTTTTGTTAGACACCATCTTGTATCTGAACCTTTGCCTAGGACTTGTAAGGTTACGACTAAGGGTGGTATCATCCTAGTCAGCGAAGTTTGCAAGGATCAGAGAGTTATTTTATATCACTTTTGTTTTTCGTTATATATATTTTTAGTATACGTGTACAGAATTCTGACTTTTGTCAGGTGACCGGTATTTTGACTTGTCGTGCTTAGCCTAGTCTTGGTTTAATCTTGCCTTGGTTTAATTCGGTTTGGTTCAACTTGGCTTGGCTTGGCTTGGCTTGGCTTGGCTTGGCTTGACTTGGTTTGTTTTGGTTTGAGATGAGAAGGGCTTGTATAAAAACTAACTCCTCTCTCTCTCCTCCATTATTTTTTACTTACTTCTTCATCTTCTTTATTTACTCCTCCCACCTACCAAGCCCTAGGCAAGTGCAACTTACTTCATGATGGATCTCAAATTTTATTATTCCGTTGTCTTCCTTGCTTGATTCTAAACTGCTTTAAAAATTGGAGATTTTGGTTTTGATGGCTACATTTTTGTAGATCTAAGTTTGTACTTTTTTTGATTTTTTTCTTGGTTTTGATCTCTTAAACTTTGTTATTTTTGAAATCTAATGGTTCCATGTTGTGGAGAATTCAATTCTACCTAATTTTGGCTTTTAAATCGCTTGATTTCGACTTCGTATGAAAAAGCTATGGCATTTTTTTTCATGGGTTCTGGCACATCTTCGGTGCTGTCGGGACGATGAACAGTGCACGCCCGTGCCATTCGCTGGTTGTGCGCCGTGCCTCCGTGCTATGCGTATCGTGCACCCGACCGCTGTACGATTCGTTGGTCGCGTGCCATTCACTGGCTGTGTGTCGTGCCTTCGCGCCATGCACGTCGTGCACCCGCACGATGCACGATTCGTTGGTCGTGCGCCCACGTCATTCGCTGGTCGCGCGCCCATGTGCCGTACCTCCGCACCATACGTGCCGTGCACCACGCATCGTGCTTGCACGATCCGTATGCCATGGGCAATGTTGCTCACGTGCAGTGCGTTTTACGAGCAGTGCGCAGACAGCGCACCGTGCTTGCACGATCCGGGCGCCGTGGCAGTTTTGCCCGTGCTCGCAGCGCACCCGTGCATGAATCACTCTAAATGAGTGTTCTTGCCCGTTTAAGCAATTTTGTAGCTAGAATCTCGTAAAACTCAAAACATAAAAGTTGCAGTTCTTTGTCGTGGCTTCAAGAATCTTCATGTCTCTCTTTAATTAGAGTTTGTATGCGACTGATAGTCTCAATCACCCATGGGTGTCCTCGATCTTCTTTGCATATTTTCTATAATTGACCTAAATTGCGACGACCTGACTTGGCAACTTTGTAATCTAAGCTAGTAACTTGCTTAAACATGATAAAATGATCCCATCTTTATAATCTTGATAGTGGCCCATCGAGGCACAATCCTGATAAGTACTCTTGACATGACAAGTAAACCTGGCATGCCATGTATAATCTTGATTACTGTTGCGACGGCTATTCCTGTCTTGCTAGTGTAACTCTTGTCTTGACTCCGTAGTTGATTGTGCCTGTACAAGCTACATGTATCATCTCGCATCATGTCTAGACATTGATTCCTGGTTACCACGGTCAGGGATTCATAATGAATCCGACTAGGTTAATGACTTGGCTCATATATAGAGACTTTTCAGTTACAGGCGATCTTGTTATCCCGGCCACACCTGTGGACTTGTAGCCGGCCGACGAGTAGGGCACATTTTCATCACACTGTCATTTGTTGCACTTTTTGAATCATAAGTACTAAAGTACACCAGTAATCATGATAACTCTTGTAACTCTTGTAATCCCGTCTGGATAACCTGGATAGTCTGCAAGGCTTGGGACTGCAAGAATATCTCATTGCATCTTGCTAGTAACTAGGCCTGTGATAACCCTAGTTAGCTAATAATAGCAAGCTGTAATACTTGATTGGCCATGCCTGAATGATTGTCTTATGATTAACATGGAAATTATATTCCACCTCTTGTTTCTCTAATGCAATCTTGCATGCCCCTTTAACTTTGTCTTTCATGTTATTTAATTATGGTCTTTTATCATTTCTTTTGGTTATTATATGCTGGTTTTAGTTCCTAAGTGGAGCCTTCCTTGTGGCACTTGCTCTTTCTGGGGTCTGACCCAGCTGGTTTTGTGTGGCCAAATTTTGGAGTAGCACCCGAGGATCTATCCGCCTTTCAGTCAGATGGTGATCACCAGGCGTAACCCTGGCAACGAGTGGGTTTTCTTATTTTGCTCTCCACCTTATTGTAAATTATTCTTTTGAGGTGTTTAGCCGTCGAGAACGTGTTAGCTCGTGTTGAAACTTTATTTATGTCTGGCTAAGGGCTGTAACATGATTGACAAATCCTAGGATTGATCATGTATGACTTAACTCTTGTTAGTCTCGCATTTTTTATGACTAGCTTCATGATCATCTGAATATGTAATATTTGGGATACCTTACTTTGTATGTCTGATGATCTAACATATTGTAACAATTATTTGCTTGCTTGAGATTGAGACACTAGGCTTGTTCTTGACCATAAGAGACTGTTGGCTTGTAGATAAACCCTCATGCATCTATACAGCTGTGACCGTATTGCGAGGTGGGTTGCACTTCAATGTTCGCAGCTGGATGTGTCTGTCCCCCACTCTCCAGTATTCTGGTTCTGGGACGTGACACGGTTTAAGTGGTGGCCCATGCAGGTCTTGTAAATCAAGATATGTGAGGGTTTACTGAATAGATGTCTCAATCAGCATTCATCCTCGATCTCTACTCGTTCTTTCTAATCTTCCAAATCCTTGACCCGTTAATATGATTTTATCCTTGATCTATCTTAGTCCTTCCTTATTGTTTCCCATGTCATTTTCTTCAGTAGTATTGTTCCTGGTCCTTCCGATCAGCCGGGTGGAGCACCCCCAGAGAACCAGCAACAAGTGAACCAGCAACAACCTGAGGACCAAGCCCAGCACTCAGGAGTAGCATCCCGAGTCATGCCTTCCGGGGAACAAGAGCCGCCAGTTCAGTCGGTCCAGCCTGCAGAGCCTGACAATAGAACCCTGATGGGACTCATCTGGGACTTTCTTGTATCACAAGATCGTCAAGGTGATGCTCTGTACTCGATTGTACAAGATGCCATGGGCAGAGTTGGTTATCAAGGGAATAATATGGCTAACAGCTTCAAGTGCCTGAACCCTCCTTTCTTTTATGGCAGTTAAGATGCTATTGCTTCTGATGCTTGGCATCAGGATATAAATGTTATTCTGGAGGCAGCTCGAATTTTAGAGAAAGAGAAGGTGGCTGTCGTGCGCCTGCAGTTATTGGACTTTGCCCACAGCTGGTGGGCGATACAAGTAGTTGGATTGGCAACGCCTGTCTTATGGGCAGTATTCAGCGACAAGTTTCAGACAAAGTACTTTGATGCGGTAGCTCGCTATGATCTGCAAACAAGGTTCAGCAATCTCAAGCAGATAGGAAAGACGGTCGATGGATATACGGCCGAGTTTTCTAGGCTTAGTCGGTTTGCTCCTACCTTGGTGACGATCGAATTGGACTGAGCACAGCGATTCCAGTAGGGACTCCACCTAGAGATTATTCTTGCAGTGGAGAAGTTTGAGCACTAGATATTATATACTGTTTTGCGAGCCGC
Organism: Iris pallida; assembly: GCA_029216955.1. NCBI lineage: Eukaryota > Viridiplantae > Streptophyta > Magnoliopsida > Asparagales > Iridaceae > Iris > Iris pallida. Next base: position 21,048,193 of record JANAVB010042617.1, read on the forward strand.
TAGGAGGTATGAATATACCTCCCAGAGGATAGTAGATCGAACTGAAGGACGAAAGAGGTCTCATGGACAGTTATCTCAGTCGTCAGCACCAGCCCCAATAGCTAGGGCCTTGACGATTGGAGCTCCTAGGAGGGCGACCACAGTTTCGTCGGTTCAGCACTCGACCCCGACATACCCTCAGCAATAGAAGCAGAAGCAATCTTCCGCAATGGGATATTCTCATTATAGGAAGCCAGACCACATGATAGGGTCCTGCCCGTATAGAACCAGTTTATCTTCATCAACCCTAACCAGCCCATCGGCTAGGGGACCAGCACCTGTACAGCAACAGCAGTAGTACCAGCCTCCGAGGCCATTGCCGCCTCAGGCTCAAGCCTTCTAGCAGTAAAGGCCGCAATAGTATGCTAAGGCCCAAGCTCAGATTTAGAACAGGCAGAGAGGTCACCAGCAGAGGGGACTAGCACCAAGAGGACCGGGTTAAGCTATGGCTCTGACCGCGGCAGAAGAATTGGCATCAGGTGAGGTGGTGGCAGGTACCATTCTCGTCAACTCTTTTTCAGCATCAATACTATTTGATTCGGGTGTATCGCATTCATCTATGTCTGTACGATTTGCGACAAGGATAGGACTGGAGCTCGAGTCATTATCAATAAGGCTCAATATACTTACAGGTAACAGTCTGGTGGGGGTAGATAGAGTCTTTTTCTCGTGTCGAATCGTAGTTAGCGGTAGAGGGTTTCCCGCTAGATTGATAGAATTTTCGATGGCCGACTATGATGTGGTCCTAGGAATGGATTGGTTGAAGGATCAGTATGCAAGAATAGACTGCCATATTGGCAGGATAATTTTTGGTATTCTCGGCGAAGAAGAGTTTTCATTTCCAGAGGCGAAGTAGAACCTTCTCCACCAGTCTTGCAGATGGCAGTAGCAGGAGCAGTTTAGTTTCCCAGAGTAGCAGAAGAATTTTCTGAAGTATTTTCCAAAGAGCTTCCAGGCATGCCGCCAGAGAGAGATAGAGTTCACCATTGATTTGATTCCAGCGACGGTACCAGTATCAAAGAGGGTCTACAGATTAGAGATCATGTATAAGATAATTAAAGAACTCAGAGCCAAGGGATTCATTCGTGCTAGTGGATCACCTTGGGGGTGCCCCAATGCTTCTTGTAAAGAAAAAGGATGGTACATCAAGATTATGTGTTGATTATCGTACCTTGAATTTCGTAATAATCAAGAACAGATATCCCTTGCCAATGATATATGATTTATTCGATCAACTCAGTGGAGCAACAGTATTCTCGAAGATTGACTTGCGGTCAGGGTACCATTAGATCAGAGTTAGAGAGCAAGACATCCCGAAAAAGGCATTCAGATCTAGATATGGACACTGGGAGTTTCTCGTTATGCCACTCGGAGCGACCAATGCGCCCGCAGTATTCATGAATCGCATATTCATGCCCTATTTGGATCAGTTTGTGATAGTATTTATAGATGATATCTTGATCTACAGTAAAAGTGAGGCAGAGCATGAGCAGTAAATACAAGTAGCCCTTTAGATTCTCAGAAAGCACCAGTTGTACGTAAAGTTCAGCAAGTACGAATTTTGGCTTGATCGTATTTCGTACTTAGGTCACATCATTACCAGAGGTGGAGTGGAAGTGGACCCTCCGAAGATAGTGGATATAGAGACATGGCCAGTACCTAGTACCGTCGTAGAGGTTCAAAGTTTTCTAGTATTGGCGGGCTATTACCGACAATTTGTATCAGACTTTACTCAGATTTTAGCACAATTAACGCAGTTGACCCGCAAGAATATGCAGTTTGCTTGGACAGTGGAGTGTCAGAATTCCTTCAAAAAGTTGAAGCAAGGGTTGATGACGGCATCCATTCTCACGTTTCTATATGGGACAAGAGGATTTTCATTTTATTGTGATGCTTCAGGCAGAGGATTGGGATGCGCCTTAATGCAGCATGGCAAGGTAGTAGCTTATGCGTTACGTCAGCGTCATAATCATAAGAGAAATTATCCAACCCATGACTTGGTGTTAGCAATGGTAGTTTTTGCCCTTAAGCTTTGGAGGTATTACTTGTACGAAGATTGGATAGAGATTTTTACCGACCACAAGAGTCTTAAGTATGTGTTTACCCAGAAGGATCTCAACATACATCAGAAAAGATGGCTAGAGTTACTAGTGGATTACGACATCAACCTGCAGTATCATCCTGGGAAGGCCAATATAGTTGCCGATGCGTTGAGTAGAAGAGCCGGAGCATATTTCCTCACAGCACAACTAGAGTTATTAGCAGATCTTCAGAATATGGGAATAGAGAATGTTCTTCCTACCAATGTGGTGTTGATGACCAGTATGCAAGTTCAGTCCAGTATAGTTGGGAGAATCAAGATAGCTCAATCAACGAATTCTAAGCTTTAGCGGCTTAGGACAGAATGTAAAGCAGGACGAAGAGAGGAATTATGCATTCACGAAGATGGCACGCTCCAACATGGAAGGCATATTTGTGTACCCAGTAGTGACATCAGGCAAGAGATCGTAGCAGGGGCTCACAGTTCACAGTATTCAAGTCATCCCGGTGGTACAAAGATGTATCGTGATATTCATCAACATTTCTGGTGGAATGGCATGAAGAGGGAGATAGCTCGGTTTGTCTCTCGTTGTTTAGATTGCCAATAAGTTAAAGCTGAACATCAGAAGCCAGTTGGACTTCTCCAACCTTTACCAATCCCAGAATGGAAATAGGAATATATTACTATGGATTTTGTAACTGGGTTACCTAAATCCCCAGTTGGAAGAGATGCTATTTGTGTTATAGTTGACCGACATTCCAAGGTAGCTTATTTTTTTCCTTTCAGAATTGGTTAGTCGACGGATCAGCTTGCAGAGATGTACCTCAGACAGATAGTCAGATTGTATGGAGTACCAGTCAGCATCGTGTCCAATAGGGATTCAAGATTTATATCGCACTTTTGGCAGAGACTTCAAAAGAGTTTGGGAACTCGTCTCAAGTTTATTTCAGCTTATCATCCGCAGATAGATGGTTAGTCGAAGCACATATTTCAAACTCTCGAGGATATGCTACGATCCTGTACACTTGACTTCGATGGTTCGTGGGAAGATCACCTATACTTAGGGGATTTCTTCTATAATAATATTTTCCAGGCTAGTATCCAGATGACCCCATTTGAGGTACTGTATGGCAGGAAGTGCAGATCACCTTTAGCCTGGGATAATATAGGCGAGAGGCAGATGCTTGGTCCAGGAATGGTTACTTAGACGATCGAGGTGGTCAGACAAATTAGAGATCATCTTCGAGTTGCACAAGATCGTCAGTGCCATTGGGCCGATTCTCATTGGCGTTGTTTGCCATTGATTGTAAAAGTACAGAACAATTATCGGAGGACTGAACTTAGACTCATAATACAAACTCGCTTGTACAAAGAAAGCCTAGGGACGAAAACCTAGTTACAGCAATCTACGTACAATTGTTTATTTTAGATTCTGGGGGGTGACGATAGAGGCTCGGGAAGGCGACGGCAGCACTGCCTTACTCCTTGGATGATCGGTATGCAGCCTTGGCTCTTTGTGAAAAGATGGTTGGCATTGACGAAGAAGTGCTCTTTTTGCTCCTCTGTTGCTCTCCTGGCTTCTCTCTCTCTCTGTGTATTCTCTCTCTGACTCTGTATATTTTTTATTCTTTTGTTGCCCGGTCCTTGTGCAAAGAAATGATGCTGACTATTTATAAGAGTGGGGTATGATTATTAGGGTTTGCTAATAATCATTGTTTTAGAATGTCGGCGCTCCTTCCATCTATCTGAACCCTTGGTCCTGATTACAATGAATCTCGGCCATTAATGAGGATAGCACCGAATCTTGTGAGCAATTAATGTTGATTGCTTTAAATCTTCATGATTGATTATACCAATACCCGATTGCTCGCCACGTGTCCCATTGGCTTGATGATAAATGATATGTCTTGATCTCAGTAATTATGATGATGATGTCAAATATATTTGTTGAGATTCGATTAAATCGTTGATTGATCCGATGCCACGTGTTTTGATTGGGGGTCCTGTCAGAGCCGCATAGGGTAGGCAATACTTGAACCGCAGGGAGATAATCTTCATGAGCCGTATGGGACAGTGCTTCGTCGAACCGCAGGAAACGAACTCTCAATGAGCCGTATATGCATAGTCTTTGCGAGCCGTACGACCTAGCATTGTATTGAGCTGCAGGGGCTGAGCTCTCAGTGGGCCGTATATGGCTGATTTTTGCTAGTCATATTGGGTGACTTCTCAGTGAGCCGCATGAAGCTGTTCTCTATTTAAGCCGCATGAGATTTGCCACGTGGCAACCTAGGATTTCTGACGGATCGGGTCAGAGATCTTCTTCTTTTTCCGAAGAGTCTGTCATTATGGCAGAGTCATTATGACACTTTATGCCAGAGCCGCCACAGTCATCCAATCGTGTCAGAGCATTAAATGAGGCCACTATTCAAAGGGCCAGCTGTAGGAAAGGATCTCAGGGGGACACGTGGCATGGATCGAGCCGCATATTCCTGCTGAACCGCATACACTCTCGAGCCGCATGAGACAGAGAGTCTTCCTTTGAACTGTATAAGACAGCTCCCATATGAGCCGCATGGGCTTCGTATCCGGAGCCGCATAGACCTTTATTCTGATATTTTCCATGCTTCTACAGGACCCCCTTCAAAGTTTTCAATTTGCAAAATTGAAACACTTTGAATAAGAAGCATGGTCCCGTTCATGCCGCATAAGTGTCCCAGCCGCATAGATTCATTTGTCCGCATAGGCTCTTTGCCACGTGTCCTGACTACGTGTGCAAATCTTCATTAAATGCTCTTGATTCGTTTTGATTTAACGTCGTCTTTTGGGGGAGGATCCCAAAGTTTTTATTCTTTTAATTGTCCAGTTTGCCTCGACAGCCGAAGGGTCGATCACGTCGTACGAGGCGTCGGTTCATAGTCCTTCTGTCTATAAATATACGTATGTTCGGTTGGATTTTTTTTTTTTTAGACTTTTTCTTGACCAAAAGCTTCTGTCTTTGTCTCCTTCCTTCATCTGACCAACCGAAATGGCGCCTAGGATTTCCAAAGTTGTGAAGAAGGCCGCGGCGAAGAAAAAGAAATCAGCTTCGTCTTCGACTGTCGTTTCCCCTGTCCGCCTTGACGTTCACGTCGCCATCGAAGGTAACAACTGTGTAGAAGATAGGGTCTGCTCTACTGCCTACTTTGTGTACAAAACCACGTGGTTCGCATACATGTCCTCTGATTGTGCCACATAGAATGTACCCCATGTCTGAGCCGCATACAAGTTCAACTTACGTAGTCTGCGTATATATCCTGTGACCGAGCCGCATGGAGTATGCTCCATGCGAGTTACGGGGTCCGCCTACACATCTCATGATCAAGTCGCATGGGGTATGCTTTATGTAGGAGCCGCATGTGTGTTCAACTTACGTGGTCCGCATATACGTCCCATGACTTGAATCCGCATGAGATTTTCCCCATGTTCGACCCGTATACGAGTTGCCTTCAACGAGCCGCATGACTCTTTAGAATATCTTTTACTTTATTTTGTTGTTTTGTTCTTGCAGTATCTCCGCTGGACGCTGAGGTTGCAGTGACAGAAGAGCCGCCACCTCCTACCATCGACCAGGGGTCTCCCTTTGTGACAGAGACGAAGAAGGAGGAACCGTCGTCTGTGCAGGATAATCTCTCTCCAAATGTCGAGGCTGTTGGGGGTAGTAGCTCTAGGAATTCTGATGCTCCTATTCTGGACGAGGACCTCCTTCAACTGCATCCCTCGTATGTGAAGTGGTTGAGGGAGTGGTATATGCGTTTCTGTAACTAGGTTTTAGGGATTCCTTGTATGTTTCTGTCTGTTTAGCTGTGGTTTGTGTTTTCCCTTTTCGTCTGAAGAAGTAATAAAGAATTTCCTTTGGTTTTTGTTTGTTAATTGTGTGAATGTATGTCACCCTCATTTCCTGTATTTCTTGTATTTTTCTGTATTTCGTATTTATACTCGTATCTGGATTTTGGCATGTATTTTTATTTTTCTCAGCTTGTAGAATTTCGGTATTTCTTGTATTTGGGTTTTTGGCTTGGCTCGGTTTTATTGGGATGGTTTGGTTCAATTTTGTGTTGGAACACCTTAGCCCTATGCTCCTCCTTCACACACCACAACTTCCCCTTTTTATATCCCCATCTACCACTCTCTCTCCTCATAACTTCCACCATTAATTTTCTTCTTCTTCTTCTTCATCTTCTTCCTCCACACAACTCCCCAACCCTTAAGCAAGTGCATCTTGCCACCACATAAGAACCATATTTTCTTTGTCCATTTACTAGATTAGGGCATGGTGATCAACATTAGAACTTGCTATTTTATGATTTGGAGCTTCGTTTGTTCTAGATCTAGGTTTAGCTATTTTTGGATTTTGCATGGTTTGATCTACTTTGGTTAGATTTTTATGGGTTCTGATGTTTCCTGGTGGAAGAGCTTTCAGTTTCACCCAAGTTGGAACTTTGGAAATCCGGATTTGGAGTTCGGATGGCCAAGTTATGAACTTGTGAAGCTTTGGGTTCTTCTTTGGTTTTCTTGCTGTTAGGAGAAGACAGTGAGCAGTGTGCAGAGCAGTTTAGCTACGCACACTGAGCTACGCGCGCTCTTTAGCGCTGGCTTGAGTACGCTTCCTGTTGGAAGCGTGTCTTCTTCAGCGTGCGTGACTTTTCACGCAGCTGCTCCCTTGAGCGTGCGTGACTTTTCACGCGGCTGCTTCCTTGAGCGTGCGTGACTTTTCACGCAGCTGCTCCCTTGAGCGTGCGTGACTTTTCACGCAGCTGCTCCCTTGAGCGTGCGTGACTTTCACGCAGCTGCTCCCTGAGCGTGCGTGACTTTCACACACTGCTCCCTGTAGCGTGCGTGACTTTTCACGCAGCTGCTCCCTGTAGCGTGCGGGACTTTTCACGCAGCTGCTCCCTGTAGCGTGCGTGACTTTTCACGCAGCTGCTTCCTTGAGCGTGCGTGACTTTTCATGCAGCTGCTCCCTTGAGCGTGCGTGACTTTTACGCAGCTGCTCCTGTAGCGTGCGTGACTTTTACCCACGCTGCTCTCTCAGCGTGCGTGACTTTTCACCTACGCTACTCTCAGTGTGCGTAACTTTTCGTACGCTGTTTCCCTGACCCCCCTCCTTCCTTAACCCATTAGCTCTTGGAGTTTTGGTCTTATTTCTTTAAGCTTGGCTTTTCTATTGTCCTGTATATTGATATTTTATTAGATATTTTACGCCTTTTGGCATGAACTTGATTTTACTTAATATGATTGGAATGACTATTGCACATGGCTTGATATGACTAGGAACTTACATAACACGATAGTGGCCCGTGGTGGCGCACTTCTGACAAGTACCCTGACATGATTTATCTTAATAACTTGATAGTGGCCATGACGGCGCACTCATGACTTGATATGACCTGATAACCGAACTTGACCTACCTTGACACCGTGGGTCGTTCTACTTGCTTGCTTGTTAATCCACTTGTCCAGTCTTGCATCATGTCTAGGATGGGACTCCTGAGTACCACGGTCAGGAGTACCTACTAAAATGGATTAAGGTTAATAACCAGAATAACTCAGTAGTCATGAAGAGATTGACACAGCTACAGGCAATCCCGTTACCTGGGCGCCTTTGGGATCTGTAGCCTGCCGTCGAGTAGGGCACATTTCCAGCGCACCGTCGAGTGTTGCACCCTCTAAGTCACCTAAGGGTACATTTGTCTTCTAGGCGATGTACCCACCTGAATTCAACCATAATCTTTCGTCCTGGGTAGCCTGGATGGTCTGCAGGGCTTGTGGCTGTGGAACAATCTCACTGCATCTTGTTAGTAATTAGGCCTGTGATAACCCTAGTTAGTTAAAGTAGTAAGCCGTAGTATCTGCTTGGCCGTGATTGATTGAATGAAGTATAACCAGTCCGGGCATGTCTTGATTCAGTACCAGATTGTTTCCTGTCTTGATTGCTTACATTATCTTGCCGATAAATGGTGGAAAACCAAGCTCTGTTCAGATGAAGGGTTACAACCCCGGTCCTTGTTTGGTTTACGGGTTGTAACCTGGCTATCGGAATAGTTCCATGGTTATCTCGTCGTATATCATCCTGACATATTTTCATAATTCTAGTTTTAATATTATATCTTCTTGTGTTAATGCTGGCTTTTGTTCTTATTTCGTGGCCCCCTTGTGGCACTTGCTCTTTCTGGGGTTGACCCAGCTGGTTTTGTGTGGCCAGATTTCGGAGCAGCTTCCGAGGATCTACCAAGCTTCCAGCCCAATGGTGACGACTAGAAGGAACCCGGGCTACGAGTGGGTTTTCTATTTTGTTTCGCTCACTCTATTGTAAAGTTATTCTTTTGAGGCGTTTAGCCGACGAGCACCTGTTAGCTCGATGCACTTTTACTTACTGTCTGCCTACGGGCTGTAAACATGATTAACAAATCCTAGGGTTGATCATGTATGACTTAAACTCTTGCTAGTCCTAACATTTTGTACGACTAGCTTCATGATCAGCTGATATATAATATTTGGGACGCCTTTTATTGTATATTTAATGATCATACATCTTGTAATTATTACTTGCTTGAGATTGAGACAATAGGCTTGACCTTAAGAGACTGTTGGCTTGTAGTAAACCCTCATATCTAGACAGCCGTGACCGTATAGTTGAGATGTATTCTATTTCAATATACGTAGCTGGTTATGTCTGCCCCCGCTTTCCAGTATTCTGGTTCTGGGGCGTGACATGGTTTAAGTGGTGGCCCATGCAGGTCTTGTCAATCAAGAAATGTGAGGGTTTACCGAATAGATGTCTCAATCAGTATTCGCCCTTGATCTTCGCCCGTATTTTCAAAATCCCTGAAATTTTTGCCCTGATTACATGCTTGTATCGTTGATCTGTCCTGGTCCTTCCTTATTGTTTCCCTGTGTCGTTTTCTTCAGCGGCACTGTACCTGGTCCTACCGATCGACGGGGTGGAGCACTTCCTGCAGATCAACAGCAACCCGGAGATCAAGCCCAGCATTCCGGGGTAGCCTCCAGAGTTGTGCCTACTGGAGGAGAGTCACCAGTTCGGCCCATCCAGCCCGCAGAGCCGGATGATGGTACCTTAGTAAGCCTCATCAGAACCTTGATAGCTTCCCAGGATCGTCGAAGCGATGCCCTGCACCAGACAGTTCAAGATGCTTTGACCCGAGGCGGACATCCAGGGAACCAGGCGACGAACAGCTTCAAGCGATTGAACCCTCCTTTCTTCGACGGCACCGAGGATGCGATTGCCGCGGATGCATGGCTTCAGGATACCGAGGTGGTTCTGGAAGCAGCTAGGACACCTGAGAATGAGAAGGTGGCGGTGGTACGCCTGCAGTTGTTGGACTTGGCTCACAGTTGGTGGGCGGCGCAGGCCATGGGATTAGTGGCACCCATTGCTTGGGCAATGTTTAGAGAGAGATTTCAGACGAAGTATTTCGATGCTGTGGCTCGGTACGACCTGCAGACCAGATTTACCAACTTAAAGCAAGGAGGCAGAACAGTCGACAGTTATGCATCGGAGTTTTCTAGACTCAGTAGGTTTACCCCCACCTTGGTGGCGACCGAGTTTGATAGGGCCCAGCGGTTCCAGCAAGGACTGTATTTGGAGATCTTGTTGGCGGTTGAGCAGTTCGAGCACCAGACGTTCGATGCAGTCTTGAGAGCAGCTAGGAGGCATGAGTACACCTCCCAGAGGATCGTGGATAGGACCGGAAGTAGGAAGCGGTGCCACAGTCAGATGCACCAATCATCAGCTCCAGCCCCGGCAGCTAGGGGATTGACCATTGGAACTTCGAGGCGGGCGGCCTCAGTAACGTCGGTTCAGCATTCGACCCCGACGTACCCGCAGCAGCAGAAGCAGAAGCAGACTTCCGTGATGGGATGTTCTCATTGCGGGAGGTCAGGCCATGATGATGGCTATAGAAAAAGAAGTTGCACCAGGTGAGGTTATGGCAGGTACTATTCTCGTCAACTCCTTTCCAGCTTCGGTATTGTTTGATTCTGGTGCATCGCATTCATTCATGTCTGCATGATTCGCGACACAGATAGGATTGGAGCCCGAGTCATTATCAGTGAGGCTCAATATACTTACTGGTAATGGTCTTGTGGGAGTAGATCGAGTGTTTTCCTTGTGTCGGATCGTAGTTAGCGGTAGGGAGTTCCCCGCTAGATTCATAGAGTTTTCTATGGCAGACTATGATGTAGTCCTAGGCATGGATTGGTTGAGGAATCAGTATGCTAGGATAGACTGCAATATTGGCAGAGTTGTCTTTAGTATCCCCGGCGAGCCAGAGTTTTCGTTTTCCAGAGGCGCAGTGGAGCCATCTTCTCCAGCATTGCGGATGGCAGTAGCAGCAGTGCAGTTACCCAGGATAGTTGAAGAGTTTCCAGAGGAGCTTCCAGGGATGCCGCCAGAGCGGAAGATTGAGTTCACTATAGACTTGATTTTCGGGGCAGCACCAGTGTCAGAGCGAGTCTACAGGATGGCGCCTTCATAATTGGAGATTTTGTACAGGATGATTGAAGAACTGAGGACCAAGGGATTCATCCATGCAAGTAGATCGCCTTGGAGAGCCCCGATGCTTCTTATGAAAAAGAAGGATGGTACGTCTAGGCTATGTGTTGATTATCGTACCTTGAATTCGGTGACAATCAAGAACAGATACCCTCTTCCGAGGATAGATGACTTGTTTGATCAGCTCAGAGGGGCTTCAGTGTTCTCGAAGATCGACTTGCGGTCGGGATACCACCAGATCAGAGTCAGAGAGCAGGACATCCCGAAGACAGCATTCAGATCAAGGTATGGGCATTGGGAGTTCCTTGTTATGCCCTTTGGAGCGACCAATGCGCCGGCCGTATTCATGGACCTCATGAATCGCATTTTTATGCCTTACTTGAATCAGTTTGTGATCGTGTTCCTAGATGACATCCTGGTCTACAGCAAGAGTGAAGCAGAGTATGAGCAGCATCTCAGAGTCGTCCTTCAGACGCTTAGGAAGCATCAGTTGTACGCCAAGTTCAGTAAATGCGAGTTCTGGCTCGATCACATTTCGTACTTGGGTCACATCATTACCCGAGGAGGAGTGGAAGTGGATCCCCAGAAGATTGTGGCTATCGAGTCATGGCCGGTACCCAGCTCAGTGGCAGAGGTTCGCAGCTTCCTTGGATTGGCCGGCTACTACCGGCAGTTCGTTTCAGATTTCGTAAGGATTTCAGTGCCGATGACCCAGTTGACCCATAAAGATGTGCCATTTGTTTGGACAGCAGAGTGTCAGGAATCATTTGAGAAGTTGAAGCGAGGTTTGATAACGGCTCCCATTCTCACCCTTCCAGATGGGACCGGAGGATTCACAGTTTATTGCGACGCTTCAGGCAGAGGATTGGGGCGTGGCTTGATGCAGCATGGGAAGGTAATATCTTATGCATCACACCAACTACGTGATCATGAGAAGAATTACCCGACCTACGACTTGGAATTGGCGGCGGTAGTGTTTGCTTTGAAGTTGTGGAGACACTACTTGTACGGAGATAGAGTAGAGATCTTTACTGATCATAAGAGCCTGAAGTATGTTTTCACCCAGAAGGACCTTAATATGCGGCAGAGAAGATGGCTCGAGCTATTGGTGGATTATGATGTGGATTTGCAGTATCATCCCGGGAAGGCTAACGTTGTAGCAGATACATTGAGCAGGAGAGCCGGAGTTTATCTCCTGACGGTGCAACCAGAATTATTGGCAGATCTTCAGAAGATAGAAATTGAGGTGGTTCTTCCAACCAGTGTGGCATTGATGGCCAGTCTATAGGTTCAGTCCAGCATAGTTGAGAGGATCCGGGTGGCGCAGTCAACAGATCCCAAGATCCAGCGACTCAGAGCAGAGTGTAAAGCAGGAAGAAGGCCAGAGTTATATATCCATGAAGACGGTACACTTCGACACGGCACTCGTCTTTGTGTACCCAGTGGAGACATCAGACAGGAAGTCATGGCAGAAGCCCACAGTTCACAGTATTCTATTCATCCGGGTGGTACGAAGATGTACCATGATATTTGTCAGCATTTTTGGTGGAATGGCATAAAGAGGGAGATAGCCCGGTTTGTCTCTCGGTGTTTGGTTTGCCAACAGGTTAAAGCTGAACATCAGAGGCCCGCTGGACTTCTTCAGCCCTTACCGATCCCAGAATGGAAATAGGAACATATAACCATGGATTTCGTGACCGGATTATCCAGATCTCCGGCCGGCTGAGATGCTATTTGGGTAATCGTGGACAGGCTTACCAAGGTGGCACACTTTCTCCCATTCAGAGTTGGACAGTCGACGGCACAGTTAGCAGAGATGTATCTCAGGCAGATCGTCAGGCTTCACGGTGTGCCAGTCAGCATCACCTCAGACAGGGATTCAAGATTCATATCACACTTTTGGCGCAGCTTGCAGAAGAGTTTGGGGACTCGCCTTCAGTTCAGCTCAGCTTATCACCCGCAGACGGATGGTCAGTCAGAGCGCACAATCCAGACCCTTGAAGATATGTTGAGATCCTGTACCCTTGACTTCGGTGGTTCATGGGAGAATCATCTACACCTGGTGGAATTCTCGTACAACAACAGTTATCAGGCCAGTATCCAGATGGCACCCTTCGAGGCTCTTTATGGTAGGAAGTGCAGATCCCCGCTAGCATGGAACGATGTCGGGGAGAGGCAGATGCTCGGACCCGAATTGATTTCCCAGATGGTTGAAGTGGTCAGGAAGGTCAGAGATCACCTCCGAGTTGTCCAGGACCGCCAGCGCCATTGGGCCGATGCTCATCGGCGTCCCTTATAATTTGCTGTCGGCGACCATGTATTCCTTAGGATCTCGCCTAACCGCGGCGTCATTCGCTTTGGCATGCAGGGAAAGCTTAGTCCTAGGTATATACGGCCGTTCGATATTCTAGAGCGAGTAGGAGATGTATCCTATCGTCTCGCTCTTCCGTCGTCACTAAGTGAGGTACATGATGTATTCCATGTGTCCCAATTACGACGGTATATTCCGGACCCGAGCCACGTCCTAGACCATTCGGAATTGGTTGTTGGTACCAACCTTTCGTATGAGGAGATGCCCGTGTCTATATTGGACCGGAGGGAGAAGACACTCAAGAACAAGACTATTAAATTAGTCCGTGTTGCTTGGGGTCATCACTCTCTAGGTGAGTCAACGTGGGAGCGTGAGGACGACATCCGATCGCGATATCCCTACTTGTTTGACTCGTAAGTTATAATGTCTTTCTTATGCCTTACGTTTTTCCTTCTTTGCTTGCATTGTATGATTGTATGATTGAACTACTTAGTGTAACTTGCCTGTGCTTAGTATAGCTTGTCGTGACAATCTCTAGCTCCTTGATTAAATTCTGAGGACGGAATTCTTTTAAGGTGGGTAGAGTTGTCACCCTCATTTCCTGTATTTCTCGTATTTTTCCGTATTTCGTATTTATACTCGTATCTGGATTTCGGCATGTATTTTTATTTTTCTCATCTTGTAGAATTTTGGTATTTCTTGGATTTGGGTTTTTGGCTTGGCTCGGTTTTATTGGGATGGTTTGGTTCGATTTTGTGTTGGAACACCTTAGCCCTATGCTCCTCCTTCACACACCACAACTCCCCCTCATTATATCCCCATCTACCACTCTCTCTCCTCATAACTTCCACCATTAATTTTCTTCTTCTTCTTCTTCATCTTCTTCCTCCACACAACTCTCCAACCCTTAGGCAAGTACATCTTGCCACCACATGAGAACCATATTTTCTTTGTCCATTTGCTAGATTAGGGCATGGTGATCAACATTAGAACTTGCTATTTTGTGATTTGGAGCTTCCTTTATTCTAGATCTAGGTTTAGCTATTTTCGGATTTTGCATGGTTTGATCTACTTTGGTTAGATTTTCATGGGTTCTGATGTTTCCTTGTGGAAGAGCTTTCAGTTTCACCCAAGTTGGAACTTTGGAAATCCGGATTTGGAGTTCGGATGGCCAAGTTATGAACTTGTGAAGCTTTGGGTTCTTCTTTGGTTTTCTTGCTGTTTGGAGAAGACAGTGAGTAGTGTGCAGAGCTGTTTAGCTACGCGCACTGAGCTACGCGCGCTCTTTAGCGCTGCGTACGCAGGCTTGAGTACGCTTCCTGTTGGAAGCGTGTCTCCTTCAGTGTGCGTAACTTTTCACACAGCTGCTCCCTTGAGCGTGCGTGACTTTTCACGCGGCTGCTTCCTTGAGCGTGCGTGACTTTTCACGCAGCTGCTCCCTTGAGCATGCGTGACTTTTCACGCAGCTGCTCCCTTGAGCGTGCGTGACTTTCACGCAGCTGCTCCCTGAGCGTGCGTGACTTTCACACACTGCTCCCTGTAGCGTGCGTGACTTTTCAAGCAGCTGCTCCCTATAGCATGCGTGACTTTTCACGCAGCTGCTTCCTTGAGCGTGTGTGACTTTTCACGCAGCTGCTCCCTGTAGCGTGCGTGACTTTTCACGCAGCTGCTTCCTTGAGCGTGCGTGACTTTTCATGCAGCTGCTTCCTTGAGCGTGCGTGACTTTTACGCAGCTGCTCCTGTAGCGTGCGTGACTTTCACCCACGCTGCTCTCTCAGCGTGCGTGACTTTTCACCTACGCTGCTCTCAGCGTGCGTGACTTTTCGTACGCTGCTTCCCTGACCCCCCTTCCTTAATCCATTAGCTCTTGGAGTTTTGGTCTTATTTCTTTAAGCTTGGCTTTTCTATTGTCCTGTATATTGATATTTTATTATATATTTTACGCCCATTTTATATCCTTACGCCTTTTGTCATGAACTTGATTTTACTTAATATAATTGGAATGACTATTGCACATGGCTTGATATGACTAGAAACTTACATAACACGATAGTGGCCCGTGGTGGCGCACTTCTGATAAGTACCCTGACATGATTTATCTTAATAACTTGATAGTGGCCATGACGGTGCACTCCTGACTTGATATGACCTGATAACCGAACTTGACCTGCCTTGACACCGTGGGTGGTTCTACTTGCTTACTTGTTAATCCACTTGTCCAGTCTTGCATTATGTCTAGGATGGGACTCCTGAGTACCACGGTCAGGAGTACCTACTAAAATGGATTAAGGTTAATAACTAGAATAACTCAGTAGTCATGAAGAGATTGACACAGCTACAGGCAATCCCGTTACCTGGGCGCTCTTGGGATCTGTAGCCTGCCGTCGAGTAGGGCACATTTCCAGCGCACCGTCGAGTGTTGCACCCTCTAAGTCACCTAAGGGTACATTTATCTTCTGGGCGATGTACCCACCTGAATTCAACCCTAATCTTTTGTCCTGGATAGCCTGGATGGTCTGCAGGGCTTGTGGCTGTGGAACAATCTCACTGCATCTTGTTAGTAATTAGGCCTGTGATAACCCTAGTTAGTTAAAGTAGTAAGCCGTAGTATCTGCTTGGCCATGATTGATTGAATGAAGTATAACCAGTCCGGGCATGTCTTGATTCAGTACCAGATTGTTTCCTGTCTTGATTGCTTACATTATCTTGCCGATAAATGGTGGGAAACCAAGCTCGGTTCAGATGAAGGGTTACAACCCCGGTCCTTGTTTGGTTTACGGGTTGTAACCTGGCTATCGGAATAGTTCCATAGTTATCTCGTCGTATATCATCCTGACATATTTTCATAATTCTAGTTTTAATATTATATCTTCTTGTGTTAATGCTGGCTTTTGTTCTTATTTCGTGGCCCTCTTGTGGCACTTGCTCTTTCTGGGGTTGACCCAGCTGATTTTGTGTGGCCAGATTTCGGAGCAGCTCCCGAGGATCTACCAAGCTTCCAGCCCAATGGTGACGACTAGAAGGAACCCGGGCTACGAGTGGGTTTTCTATTTTGTTTCGCTCACTCTATTATAAAGTTATTTTTTTGAGGCGTTTAGCCGACGAGCACCTGTTAGCTCGATGCACTTTTACTTACTGTCTGCCTACGGGCTGTAAACATGATTAACAAATCCTAGGGTTGATCATGTATGACTTAAACTCTTGCTAGTCCTAACATTTTGTACGACTAGCTTCATGATCAGCTGATATGTAATATTTGGGACGCCTTTTATTGTATATTTAATGATCATACATCTTGTAATTATTACTTGCTTGAGATTGAGACAATAGGCTTGACCTTAAGAGACTATTGGCTTGTAGTAAACCCTCATATCTAGACAGCCATGACCGTACAGTTGAGATGTATTCTATTTCAATATACGTAGCTGGCTATGTCTGCCCCCGCTCTCCAGTATTCTGGTTCTGGGGCGTGACAATATAGCTGGACATTCCAATGAATGGAATGTACTTGCTTCCCTCTTTTCTTGTAATGGTTACCTTTGGTTCTGTGTGAACTTTGTATCCCTAGTGTAGATTATGACTGGGTACTTATTCTGAAAGAGTGGGGTTATATCAAATCTGGGGACTTTATTCCCCCAGTGGAATCTTTACTCATCTGGGCGACGTAGTTGACCTCAGAGTCAATGTGTCGAACTAGTCAGTGGTTTGAGCGGTCGACTGCCTCGCTGACGAACTATTTCTTGACGTTGTGTGCCTCTGAACCATAGTTGTTCCTCTGTCTTGTCTTGCTTGTTTTTTCTTTATTTCTATCTTGTAGCAGCGATATAATCCCGGAGGATGTGGAACTTTTGAAAATGGATATGTTTCGTCTCATCTTTTCTTTCTTTGTACTTGGGTGTTTTGTGGAACTGGACTTGCTGGGGGATTATTTGTGGACCTGTTATCCTAGACGTACCTAGGTTTTAGGTATGGATAACAAGTTTGGACAGGATGTCCGGAACAGCCGTGGCAAAGTGGTCATGGATGTTTTCGATGCTTAACAAAAAAAGGAATGCCGTAGAGCAGCTGGGCTCCCGGGACATGGTGGGGTAGTGGATTTATGCTAAGAAGCTTAGCAAAGGAATATTTGTGGACCTATTATCCTTGGCGTACCCTGGTTCGGGATACAGATAATAGGGTGAAAGGAAAACCAACATATTTGCTCAGAGGTCATGAGGACATGGCAAGCATGAGGGTTTTACCGTGGAACCTTCCTGCTCAGAGGTAGTGAGGACATGGCAGGGGAGGTTTTACGGGGGATATTCGTGGTCAACAACGGACATTTGTGGACCTATTATCCTTGTCGTACTCCGGTTGTGGGTACAGATAATAGGTCGAAAGGAGACCGACATACTTGCTCAGAGGTAATGTGGACATGGCAAGCATGAAGGGTTCTTCGACGGAGCCTTCCCACTCAGAGGTAATGATGACATGGCAGGAGTGGGCTCAATGAAGAGGGAGTACATAGAACGACTCAGAGGTAGGAGAACGTGGAGGTTCTATGTGAGGG
The DNA here is from genome assembly GCA_029216955.1 of Iris pallida. NCBI lineage: Eukaryota > Viridiplantae > Streptophyta > Magnoliopsida > Asparagales > Iridaceae > Iris > Iris pallida. The sequence goes on from JANAVB010042617.1 coordinate 21,065,684, forward strand.
GCGGTTTGTTTTTGGTGGAAGTGAAAACGATTCAGAGGTAATGAGGACATGTCCGTTTTCGGAAATTTGTGGATCGATTACCCTTTTTGTGCACTGGGAGTGCGGGTATTGGATCATGAGGGAGGATCTCTTCCAGGGAAGCAAGTTCAGAGGTATAATCATACGTGACTTACTATCTGAAAGAGTGACCGAAATGTGAGTTCAGAAGCACCAACGGGTACATAACTCGGTAAATTAACATATTAAGAAAGTGGGAGTCCAACGGCACCAGCGGGTACATGACTCGATAATCTAAAGGGGATGTAGGGGTGAGTTCAGGGGCACCAGCAGGTACATGACTCGATAATCTTGAAATGTTGTGGGTGTGAGTTCAGTGGTACCAGCCGGTACATGACTCGATAATCTGAAATACTGAGGGTGTGAGTTCAGTGGTACCAGCGGGTACATGACTCGACGACCTTGTAGCGAATGTCGTTTAGACATAATATTTCTTCAGAAACTTGCCGTTGACGGGTAGCATGAGCAAGTCTCCGTTTTGCTTTGTAAGGCGGTAAGCACCGTTGGAGAATACCGTCTCAATGATAAATGGGCCCTCCCACTTTGGCTGGAATTTGCCGGTGGTCTTGTGAGTCATGACCATTGGCCTCCGGACTGCCAAGACGAGATCGTCTACCTGGAATGTTCTGATTTTAACCTTCTTGTTGAAGGCTCCTAAGATGCGTGCTTGGTATAGCTCGATCCTTTGCTGAGCTAGGAGGCGCTTTTCATCTAAGGCCTCTAACTCTTGCAGTCGACGTCGGTAGTTATCATCGGTTGTCAATTGGTGTGTGAGGGCGACACATAGTGAGGGGATCTGTGTCTCCAAGGGGAGGACTGCCTCACTTCCGTATACCAGGGAGAATGGTGTATTTCCGGTGGCTGTTCGGACCGTGGTGCGATAAGCCCATAAGCACTCGCCGAGCTTGTCGTTCCAGTCACGTTTGTTGGAGGAGACAAACTTCTTGAGAAGTTTGATGATTGTTTTGTTGAACGCCTCTGCTAACCCATTTGCTGCCGGGTTGTACGGCGTCGAGGCGATATTCTGAATACGGTGCTTATCGCAAAACCGATAGAATGCGTGGCTTGTAAACTGCGGACCATTATCATGGATGATCCTTCGGGGCAGTCCAAAGCGGTAGATGACGTGGTATTTAAGGAAGCTGATCACGTTTGAAGTCTTGACTTCTGCGAGTGGGACAGCTTCCGCCCATTTAGAAAAGTAATTAGTGATCGCAAGTATGAAGCGATGTCCTTGGGAGGAAAGTGGGGTGATTGGACCAATGATATCCATTCCCCATGCTTCGAATGGCCAGGACGCCACTGTCGGATGTAAAAATTCGGAGGGTTGGTAGATGAAGTCCACGTGGACTTGGCAAGCTTTGCACTTTCTAGCATAATCTATCGCGTCTGCCACCATTGTGGGCCAATAGTAGCCCATTCGGCGAAGGCGGTCTTGCAGTTTCGGGCCGGGCTGGTGGGCCCCGCAAACACCGTCATGGGCTTCTCGTATGGCTTCTTTGGCTTCTGCGTTTGACAGACACCGAAGTAGTAATCCGTCGTAGGAGCGGCGATACAGCATTTTCGTCTCTGTATCGTAGAAGAATCTGAGGGAACGCCTTCTGATAGAAGTAGCTTCCTTTGGGTTCTCAGGCAGGATGTCGTAGACGACGAAGTCGATTAATGGTTGTCTCCAATCTGGGGCGTCATCGATCGTCTGTGCGGAATAACTTGCGACGAATTGCACATTATTTTTGGGACAGACCAGTTCATGGCCTATCACTTCCACTGATTGCCAATCATAATTCGGAACTGCTAGGGAAGCGGCGAGACCAGCTAGGGCATCGGCTTCAATATTTCGGAGTCTGAGGACGTGCTCGATGAAAAACCCCTCAAATGTCGAGATGATATTGATCGCTATTTGATGATAAGGGATCATGTCTTCATGGCGTACCTCGTACGAACCCCGGATCTGATTGACGATTAGTTGGGAATCGCCGTACGCTTCAAGGTATTCTACCCCCAGCTCTCTTGCAAGTTGGAGGCCAATGACCAGAGCGTTGTACTCGGCCACATTGTTAGAACAGGGTTCAGTAAGGGAATAAGCGCGGTTAATCACCAATCCGAAAGAAGAGATTAGTACTACTCCGACTCCGACGACTATATTGTCTTTAGGTCCGGTCCTCGAAGCGCCGTCGAAGAACATTCGCCATATATTTTCGTGGGAGGTTGTATGCGAGTCGGCGACCTCATCTGGGATCTCTTCGTATATCCTGGAGGACTCCGAGCCTGGGTGGGCTGCCAAGAAATCTGCCAGGGCTTGACCTTTGACTGCCTTTTGGGGGACGAAGATCATATGATAAGGGGACAGCAGTATTGCCCATGTAGCGAGGCGAGAGCTGAGTGCCCCTGGTTTAGTCATGAGGACCCTGAGAGGGTTAACTCGTGAGATCATATGTATCGTTTGTCCGATGACATAGTACCGCGTTTTCTGAATGGCGAACACCAGAGCGAGGCATTCCTTCTCCACAGCGGTGTATCGGTGCTCTGGTTCAATCATCATTCGGCTGAGGTAATATATGGCCTATTCATGGCCTGCATCGTTATTCTGTGCCAGCAGAGCACCGAGGGAGTGTTCCATTGGTCGTACATATAGCAAAAATGGTTTTCCAGGGACTGGGGCTACCAAGATCGGAGGATTTGACAGATATTCTTTGATGCTATCGAAAGCACGCTGGCATTCTTCGTCCCATACGAATGAGACTCCTTTCTTCATGAGGTGCGTAAATGGCCGGCATCGCCCGGAGAGGTTGGAAATGAACCTTCTGATGTAAGCTAGCCTTCCCTGAAGGCCTCTGAGTTCGCGGAGATTTCTCGGGGGACCCATCTCCATGATTGCTTTTGTCTTCTCGGGGTCTACATGGATACCCTTTGCAGTGATGATGAAGCCTAAGAACTTCCCGCTAGATACGCCCAGGAAGGACTTCGTAGGGTTCATCTTCAAATTGTGCGTCCGCATTAGGTCGAATACCGTCCTTACATCCTGCAGATGGTCTCCTTTGCTACGGCTCTTGACGGCTATATCATCGACATAGCACTCCATCGTCTTGCGTAAGTGGTCTCTGAAGATGATGCTCACAGCTCTTTGATATGTGGCGCCAGCATTCTTTAAACCGAAAGGCATGACTGTGTAGCAGTACGTGCCAATCGGTGTTCGGAATGATGTATGCTTTTCATCGTCGGGAGACATCTTGATTTGGTTGTATCCCGAGAAGCCATCCATGAATAACATGCGCTCAAAGCCACAGGTATTGTCGATCATGATGTCTGTGATAGGAAGGGGGAATTCATCTTTGGGGCATGCCTCGTTCAGATTACGGAAGTCGATGCAGATTCGAATTTTTCCATTCTTCTTGAGGACATGTACTATATTGGCGACCCAATCGGGATGTTGCTCCTCACGAATGAAGCCGCTGGCTATTAGTTTGTTGACTTCAGCTTCGATCACGTCCATGATGCTTGGGCGGAAGCGTCGCTGTTGTTGTTTGACTGGCTTCGCATCTGGCCGAATATTGAGTTTATGAAGAACGATGTCAGGATTTAATCCTGGCATGTCTTCATAGCTCCAGGCGAACACATCAATGTACTCTCTGACAAGTTCTAATAGCGACTCCCGTTCTTCGTTGGTTAGGCTTTCACTGATGAAGATCGGTTTTGGAGAAGATTCGCTGCCGAGATCCACTTGTATGACCTTATCTTCAGTAGGAGGTTCTCTCAGTTCGAATCGCTTTTCCCATTGCGCGTCTAATTGCTGGGCCCATGGCTCTAGCTCGAGGATTTCGGGGACGTCTTCGTCTTCCTCGTAAGCGTCGGCGAACGTCATGTTGACTGACATGACTTGTCTGAACATATCTCCGAAGCTGGTATCTGAGTCGGAAGTTGGCGATCCGATTGAATGCGACTGCCAGTCGCATTCTTCATCTGAACTCTCCGAGGTCGTAGTAGGCGTTACATACCCTAACCCGCATCGAGTTTTGTTATAGTAGTTCCATGGTTTGCCTGCCGGGGCTGGAGGCTTCAAAGGTAATCGTCGCCCAGTGTCATAGTTCAATCCTGGCGTAGTCTCTAGATCATGCCCCTGTTTCTGTATGAGATATTTGGATTGAGGGCTATAGAGATACAGAGGCAGTCTTCCGGCATCTGACCCGAGGTCGTCTTCTTCTATGGTGCGGGGATGAGGGTTGTTCGTCCGGCCGAAGATGACTGGATGATCCCCTCCCTTGTGTATTCGGTAGGCGTCTTCTACTGGAGTAAGCTGGATTGCGGTGTACACATTTGTCACCTGTGTGTGTAGGTGAGCGCCTATGCCGTGTTCCATAGCATACATCGTACATAGCTTATTGAGCTCGATGTAGTTCAAAGATAACCCTTTATTGATGAAGTAAGGTATCTTTTCTAGGGGGATTACATTATCAGCGGAGGGGACATTAGTGTGGGCAGCCACATACTTGGCTAGCTCCGGTTCCTCTTCGACTACCTCCTGTGTGAACGAAGACTGAGAGGACGACCTAGGAAGCTTGATTGTCAGTGGTCCAGTTGATGGAGCAGAGCGTGGAGTAGTTGGCAGACTGGCGACCCCCAGTTTGGTATTCGATGTGGAGCGAGGAGTGGCTGGTTCGCTGGAAGTGTCAGACCTTGCATCGAGGCAACAACCTTTCTTGGGAAGGCGTATTGTTAATGGCCTGTCCGAGGGGTTAAGCTTCCCTGTTTGTGGTTGACTGACTCTTGGTAACCTGATTGTTAGTGGCTCCGTTGTGGGTCTCGGCACTTGGCCGGATCTTGGCAGCCGGATTGTCATCTGCTCCTCTTGCACCGAGAGGCTGATCGCGTCCTTCCGCAGAGTGGCGGTGAGGGGTACAGACTTGCCCGGTTTGCGAGCTTAGAGGTGGATCGTCAGGGGTCCTTCTGATCCCGTGGCTGTCTCAGTATGGGCTTGTGCGTCTCCTTCATCCAGGTACCTCTTCGACTTTTCGTATAAACAGGAGTCCGAGTAGTAAGATTCGACCCCTTTGAAGGGATCGATGTCAGTAAACTCTGTCTTCACGAAGCCGTGTTTGTCAACATATTTGAAGCACTGGTGTAGCGTGGAAGGTACGATCATATAATCGTGTATCCATGGGCACCCCAAGAGGATGTTATAAGAAGTGTCTGCATCTATGACGTAGCAGGTGACCTCGGATTGGAGATCGCCAATCTGACACTTCAGACGAATCTTCCCGATAGGGTAGCTCCTGCCCGAATTGAAACCGCTGATGGCGGTGCTTGTAGGTGTTAGGCGATGCATTGGGATGCGGAGATGATGTAGCAGACCTTTCGAGATGATGCTTATGGAAGAGCCAGGATCAATGTGCATCCGATCCACCTTCACGTCGCCGATGTATCCCGTGTAGTACAGCGGGCGATCATGTAGATTGGTTTTGATGAGCATGTCCTGCGTTGTGAAGACGATGTTGGGCATTGCTCCCGTGCAGGCACTATCTTGGAGATCCATGGTTGAGTCCTCCCCAGTGAGGTTAGATTGAGCAAGATAGGCATCGGCATTTTGGAGTGCTTCGCTCAATACAATACGAACGTCTTTGGAGAGCCTCAGGAGTTCATATAATGACAATTTGGCCGGAGTGTTAGCCAATTGTGCTAAGATGTCAAAGTTGTAGGGCCTCTCTAGCCCTTAGGCTGCGTCCTTTCGGAGAGATTTGTCGATGCGAGTCTCCTTCGGCCTAGGCTTGTCGGTCGTCGAAGGCTGAGCCGGTCCCAGAGCATCAGTTGCAGTGGGTTGATGATTTTCAGCTGGACTATCAACCACAGGTTGGGATTGCGCTCCAGACCGCGTGACGACGGCTGTAGCTTCCTCGTTGTCGCTGAAATTATGCGGCAGGTCTTGATTTTTTACTCTTTTTGTTGGTGGGAGATGGTGTGGGCCGAGTTACTTCTGACACTAAGTCTAGATGGACCCACATGACCTCTCCTCTTGAGGTGGTGAGAGGTACTAGACCAGCAGCTTGTTCTCGGGGCGGAGGAAGATTGGTAATCTCCATTGTCGCGAGAGGGACAGGAATTACCCCGTCTTGGGTCTCCGTTGGAGGGAAGTTGCCGAATTGTGTGGACACCATATTGGCTGCTACAGTTACCTCTTCGAAGTCGATGGCCAGAGCGTTCGAATCGATGAGGCTTTGGATGTACCGTTTTAGTTGGTAACAGTCATGTGTAGCGTGGTGTACATAACGGTGGTAATGGCAGAACTTCGGGTTCTCCAAATCAGCCGGCCGAGGCTCCCGTCTTGGTGGAGGAAGCTGAGTTCTACCTCCTTGTATAAGCATGTCTAAGATAGGCTTGACGTGGCCGTCTTCGAAAGAGTAAGTGATCTGAGGCCATTGTTTGTCTGCTGGCTGTGGCTCGGGCTTCTGGGCCGTGTCGGCCACCATAGCCTGTTTTCCCTTGCTGTCCCGATTGTTGGAGGGGTTACCCCCATTATCGTTGTTGAGACGCTTGCCCTTGTTTTCTCCTTCTGAGATGTGCAACCCCAGTTGGCGGGCCTTCTTTAGTCGTTCTTCAGCGCTTGTGGCGCTGATGATGAACGCCTTCCAATCTTTGAATTGACTCTCGCCCATCCAGAGACTGATCGTTGGAAGCAGTCTCTTTTGGCAGATTTCGATCAAAGAAGAATCCGGATTTCCGGAAGGCAGCTTCATGGCGGTCTGGCAGAACCGCTCGATGTAGTTCCTTGTTAGCTCCTTCTCCCCTTGGACGACGTCCATGAGAGTGGACATAGTGATGTCTTGTCCTACTTCATAGAATCGTTCCAAGAACATGCGCTTGAAGCCGGCGAAGGAATGGATGCAGTTGTCCGGTAGATTACGGTACCAATCAAAGGCGACTCCTTCCAATGCTCCAATGAATAACCGTGTGAGGATCGCATCTTCATGGGGCAGATGGTCGGTGGTGACCTCAAAGTAAGTGATGTATCGACTTGCTGAGGTTTTGCCATCATACGGGTTGATGTTGAACGGCTTATATCTTGGTGGGAATGGAACATCCCTCCACTCAGCGGGATATGGTTGTCGTATTCTGAGATCTTGAGCGTTTTCTCGGGCATGAAACATGGCACGGAGCTCTTGGACCTCTCTTTTTACTTCTCGGGTCTCATCTGTCGCGGCGGGGGCTGTTATTTCGGGAGGATTATTGCCCGGGTTTGGTGCCGCTGAGTTCGAATCTATATTGATCGCGGGGCCCGTGTTTGTTTGACCAGGCGCTCCTCCTTGTAAAGTGGGCAGGACCGCTTTAATCTCGTCTACAGACTTGACCAAAGCAAGTAATATGGCTTCGAGACTGTCGATGCGCTGGCGATCACTGGAACCACCTTGATCGATGTCCGTCATGAACACCGTTCTTACGTGAGGAGTGATGGAAGGAACGGTGGAGGATGTGCCCTCTGAGTCGTACCCATACACCGAGAAGTCATCGGGATAGGTAGGAATGTTCTCTTCGGGCTCGGACTCGGAGGGAACGGTATCCCCAGCTTCAGAGCTTGCCTTGTCTTGAGAGTTACGGATATCCTCGGGGGCATCAGCGTCCGTTGCTCCTGATGGAAGAGTTGTTTGTGCGGACTCGGTTCCTTGGAACATCGGATTGTTGCGGATGTTCGGAGGAGTGTTATCCCCAGCTCCTTCAACCCCCAGCGATGTAGATGATGAATTTCCCATCGAGGTAAATTTCGTCTTTGAACGGGTGTATTGGAATACACCAGTGGTGGGCAACCGTTTAGACGACAGTTTCTTAGTTGTAATGGTTGATATCTTCGGACTGGAGACGCTCGTTTTCTTCCTCCTCTCTTCGGCGGAAACTTTTTAAGCAGAATTGTAGGAGACAACAGGAGGTGCCTCATCTTCTGAGTTCGGGTGCTGTAGCCTTTGGAAGGCGGATGGCCGAGCTTCCGTCATTGCCGCGTTGTTGCAGCAGCAATTGACGATGATTTGGGTGCAGCGATGTCCAAGCGAGGACTCTTTGCACACCGACACTCCTTCTCTTTCCTTGCGTTTGTGGAGGATCGTCTCCCGCAGGTCAGGAGAACCACTCTATCTGTTTGCCACGGGGGGCTGGACTTGAGTGGTTGTATACAACTTTCCATCCGAGGCCCGTGTGATAGTCAACGGGACGCTCCGATAGTCAGAGGTTGGGACAGCTGACTGGGCTCGATGAGCCCACGCTGCCCTAGACTTCCTCCTTCTAGCACTTGTGGGTGCGTAATAGGAGGAGTCCAAGTTTAATGCTACAGAATCTGGCTTATCATACAGAGAATCATCAGGGTCGGGACCGTATGAGAGACGGTCGAAGACCGATCGAGAGAAGCGTAGAACGGACGCTATGCTGCCAGAGTTGGGTACCGTGTAGGCTGTCTGCATGCGGTCATCTTCTGCTGTCGGATGAGTTGTCTTTGGGCGGTTAGGAGTCACGACCGTGCAGGCTGGCCGCATGCGATTGGCAATAGTGGCCGCATGGGTTCTCTGCAAGCGGCTGCCTCCTGTAGCCTCATGTGTTTCATCTATGTGATTGGCGACTGTAGCTGCATAAACTAAGCGGCTGCCAGATGTGACCGCATGATTCTTCTTCATGCGGCCAGCGACTGTGGCCGCATGAGCTTTGTCCCTGCGGCTAGCGGATGTGGTCGCATGAGCCTTTTTCACTCGACTAGCACCCCTATGCGGCTCAGTTTGCATAGAGTTCCTCTTTGCCTCTGCAAGTCCAGCATCATAGTGTTTTCTTCTGCCGGACTTGGAGACAGCAGAGTTGTCTACGGTCGGAAGTGGGACCGCAGAAGAGTCCTTCTCACCGTCTTGAGCAACAGAGGGTACACCGTCGAGGGCTTGGGGAGGAGCAAATGATTTTAGCCTCCACTCTCTGCGAGCCTTTATCGTGCGGGTGCGCTTTTGGACCGGGCCAGCGCTTCCTTCGGAGAGCATCTCTTCAAACGCCTGTTGGTCGAAGCGGACGACCATCTTTTGTTGCGTGGAGCCAAGTTTGGCTGCATCCGATTGCGTCACCAACTCCTCAGCCGTGGAGAAGTTTGTCCCCAGCAGAGTCGCCATCGTGTTTGCCATTGATTGTAAAAGTACAGAACAATTATCGGAGGACTGAACTTAGACTCACAATACAAACTCGCTTGTACAAAGAAAGCCTAGGGACGAAAACCTAGGTACAGCAATCTAAGTACAATTATTTATTTTAGATTCTGGGGGATGACGATAGAGGCTCGGAAAGGCGACGGCAGCCCTGCCTTACTCCATGGACGATCGGTATGCAGCCTTGGCTCCTTGTGAAAAGATGGTTGGCGTTGACGAAGAAGTGCTCTTTTTGCTCCTCTGTTGCTCTCCTGGCTTCTCTCTCTCTCTGTGTATTCTCCCTCTGACTCTGTATATTTTTTATTCTTTTGTTGCCCGGTCCTTGTGCAAAGAAATGATGCTGGCTATTTATAAGAGTGGGGTATAATCATTAGGGTTTGCTAATAATCATTGTTTTGGAATGTCGGCGCTCCTTCCATCTATCTGAACCCTTGGTCCTGATTACAATGAATCTCGGCCATTAATGAGGATAGCACCGAATCTTGTGAGCAATTAATGTTGATTGCTTTAAATCTTCATGATTGATTATACCAATGCCCGATTGCTCGCCACGTGTCCCATTGGCTTGATGATAAATGATATGCCTTGATCTCAGTAATTATGATGATGATGTCAAATATATTTGTTGAGATTCGATTAAATCGTTGATTGATCCGATGCCACGTATTTTGATTGGGGGTCCTGTCAGAGCCGTATAGGGTGGGCAACACTTGAACCGCAGGGAGATAATCTTCATGAGCCGCATGGGACAGTGCTTCGTCGAACCGCAGGAAACGAACTCTCAATGAGCCGCATATGCATAGTCTTTGCGAGCCGCATGAGCTAGCGTTGTATTGAGCCGCAGGGGCTGAGCTCTCAGTGGGCCGCATATGGCTGATTTCTGCTAGTCATATAGGGTGACTTCTCAGTGTGCCGCATGAAGCTGTTCTCTATTTAAGCCGTATGAGATTTTCCACGTGGCAACCTAGGATTTCTGACGGATCGGGTCAGAGATCTTCTTCTTTTCTCGAAGAGTCTGTCATTATGGCAGAGTCATTATGACACTTTATGCCAGAGCCGCCACAGTCGTCCAATCGTGTCAGAGCATTAAATGAGGCCACTATTCAAAGGGCCAGCTGTAGGGAAGGATCTCAGGGGGACACGTGGCATGGATCGAGCCGCATATTCCTGTTGAACCGCATACACTCTCGAGCCGCATGAGACAGAGAGTCTTCCTTTGAACTGTATAAGACAGCTCCCATATGAGCCGCATGGGCTTCGTATCCGAAGCCGCATGGACCTTTATTCTGATATTTTCTATGCTTCTACAGGCGTCCTCTTGAATTTTCTATCGGCAACCACGTATTCATTAGGATCTCACCTACCCATGGCGTCATTCGATTCGACGTACGGGGAAAGCTTAGTCCTAGGTATATAGGGTTGTTTGATATTCTCGAACGAGTAGGTGATGTGTCCTATCATCTGACTCTTCTGCCGTTGTTATGTGAGGTACATGACGTATTCCATGTATCCCAATTACGATGATACTTTCCGGATCTGAGCCATATCCTTGATCATTCGAAATTGGTTATGGGTACCAACCTTTCGTATGAGGAAAGGCCCGTATCTATATTGGACCGAAGGGAGAAAATACTCAAGAACAGGACTATTAGTTTAGTTCATATTGCTTGGGGTCATCACTCTTTGGGTGAGTCAACTTGGAAACATGAGTATGATATCCGATCGCGATATCCACACCTGTTTGACTCATAAGGTATAATATCTTCCTTATACCTTATGCCTTATGCTTTTAACTCCTCGCTTGCATGAATAATTGCTTGATTAACTGTTAGTCGTAGATTGCCTGTGGTTAGTGTAGCTTGCCCCGACATCTCTGGCCTATTGATTAAATTCTGAGGACAGAATTATTTTAAGGTGGGTAGAGTTGTCACTCCCGTTTTCTGTTATACGTATTTTCAGTATACGTGTACGGAATTCTGACTTTTGTTAGGTGACCCGTATTTTGACTTGTCTTACTTAGCCTAGTCTTGGTTTAATCTTGCCTTGGTTTAATTCGGTTTGGTTCAACTTGGCTTGGCTTGGCTTGACTTGATTTGTTTTGGTTTGAGATGAGAAGGGTTTGTATAAAAACTAACTCCTCTATCTTTTCTCCATTATTTCTCATTTACTTCTTCATCTTCTTCATTTACTCCTCTCACCTACCAAGCCCTAGGCAAGTGCAACTTGCTTCATGATGGATCTCAAATTTTATTGTTCCACTGTCTTCCTTGCTTGATTCTAAGCCTCTTTAGAACTTGGAGATTTTGGTTTTGATGGTTACATTTTTATAGATCTAAGTTTATAGTGTTCTTAGTTTTTTCTTGGTTTTGATCTCTTAAACTTTGTTATTTTCAAAAACTAGTGGTTCCATGTTGTGGGGAATTCAATTCTACCCAATTTTGGCTTTTAAATCGCTCGATTTCGACTTCGTATAAACAAGTTGTGGCATTTTTGTGTTGATGTGTTCCGACACATCTTCGGTACTGTCGGGATGATGAACAGTGCGTGCCCGCGTGCCATGCCTCCGCACCATGTGCGACGTGCACCAGTGCACTGCGCGATTCGTTGGCCACGCGTTCGCACCATTCGTTGGCCGCGTGCCCACGCGCCGAGCCTCCACGCCATGCGTGCCGTCCACCCGCGCGCTGCGCGATTCGTTGGCCGCGCCCCCACGTGCTTTGCCTCCATGCCATGCACGCCGTGCACCCGCCCGCACGTCGTGCCTTCGCGCCATACGTGCCGTGCACTATGCGCATGCTTGCGTGATCCATGCACCGTAGGCGATATTTCTCGTACGTGCAATACATTTTGTGCACTGTGCATAGACTACACACCGTGCTTGCGGCGATCCATGCGCCGTAGGCAGTTTTGCCCGGGTGCACAGCGCACCCGTGCGCGAATCACTCTAAATAACTATTCTTGCCCGTTTAAGCTTTTTGTAGCTAGAATCTTGTAAAACTCAAAACATAAAAGTTGTAGATCTTTGTCTTGGCTTCAAGAATCTTCATGTCTCTTTTTAATTAAAGTTTGTATATGATTGATAGTCTCAATCACCCATGGGTGTCCTCGATTTTCTTTGTATGTTTTCTATACTTGACCTAAATTGCGACAACCCAACTTGGCAACTTTGTAATCTGACCTAATAACTTGCTTAAACATGATAATATGTTCCCGTCTTGATAATCTTGATAGTGGCCCGTCAAGGACCACTCCTGACAAGTACTCTTGACATGACAAGTAAACCTGGCTTGACATGTATAATCTTGATTGTTGTTGCGACGACTATTCTTGTCTTACTAGTGTAACTCTTGCCTTGACTCTGTGGTTTATTGTACCTGTGTAAGCTACATGTCTCGTATTGCATCAAGTCTTGGACATAGATTCCTGGTTACCACGGTCTGGGATTCATAATGAATCTGACTAGGTTAATGACTAGATTGATCAAATAGCTCATATAGAGAGATTTTTCAGTTACAGGCGATCCCGTTATCCTGGCCACACCTGTGGACTTGTAGCCTGACGACGAGTAGGGTGCATTTATGTGTCGCACTTCTTAAATCATAAGTACTAAAATACACCAGTAATCTTGATAATTATTATAACTCTTGTAATCCCGCCTAGATAACCTGGATAGTCTGTAGGGCATGTGACTGCGGGAATATCTCATTGCATCTTGTTAGTAACTAGGCCTCTGATAATCCTAGTTAGCTAATGATAGCAAGCGGTAGGACTTGATTGGCCATGCCTGAATGATTGTTTCATGATTAACATGGGAATTATATTCCACCTCTTGTTTCTCTAATGCAAGCTAGCATGTCGCTTTAACTTTGTCTTTCATGTTATTTAATTATATTCTTTTATCATTTCTTCTGGTTATTATATGCTGGTTTTAGTTTCTACGTAGGGCCTCCCTTGTGGCACTTGCTCTTTCTAGGGTCAGATCCAGCTGGTTTTGTATGGCCAGATTTTGTAGTAGCAACCGAGGATCTATCCGCCTTCCAGCTAGATGGTGAACACCAGGCGTAATCCTGGAAACAAGTGGGTTTTCTTATTTTGCTCTCCTACTTTATTATAAATTATTCTTTTGAGGCGTTTAGCCGTCGAGCACGTGTTAGCTCGTGTTGAAACTTTATCTCTGTCTACCTAAGGGGTGTAACATGATTAACAAATCCTATGGTTGATCATGTATGATTTAACTTTTGCTAGTCTCGCATTTGTATGATTAGCTTCATGATCATCTGAATATGTAATGTTTCGGATGCCTTACTTTGTATGTTTGATGATCTAACATCTTGTAACAATTATTTGCTTGCTTGAGATTGAGACACTAGGCTTTTTCTTGAACATAAGAGACTGTTGGCTTGTAGATAAACCCTCATGCATCTAGACAGCCATGACCATATTGCGAGGTGGGTTGCACTTCAATGTACGCAGCTGACTATGTCTGTCCCCCGGTCTCCAGTATTTTGGTTCTGTAGCGTGACACGATTTAAGTGGTGGCCCATGCAGGTCTTGTAAATCAAGATGTGTGAGGTTTTACTAAATAGATGTCTCAATCAGCTTTCGTACTTGATCTCTACTCGTGCATTTTAATCTTCCAAATCCTTGACCCGATAATATGCTTCTATCTTTGATCTATCTTGTTCCTTCCTTATTGTTCTCCAAGTCAATTTCTTCAGTGGTATTGTTCCTGGTCCTATCGATCAGCCGGGTGGAGCACCCCTAGAAAACCAACAACAAGTGAACCAGCAGCAACCTGAGGAGCAAGCCCAGCACTCAGCAGCAGCATCCCGAGTCATACCTTTTGGGGAACAAGAGCCGCCAGTTCATCCAATCCAGCCTTCAGAGCCTGACAATAGAACCCTGATGGGACTCATCCGGGACTTGCTTGCATCACAAGATCGTCGAAGAGATGCTCTGCACCAGACAATACAAGATGCCAAGGGCAGAGTTGGTTATCAAGGGAACAATGCGTGTATACACCATGCCAGTATAGATTATCGTGGAGACAGAATACAGTAGAGCCAGGGTTCGAGTTCGCCAGAGGAGAGGCAGAGCAGAGCAGCGAAGTATTCTGTGGAGCTTTAGTAGAGAAGCAGAGTTTGCCATATCCATTGATAGCTGAGTTCATAGATGTTTTTCTGGAGGAGTTGCGAGGGTTGCCTCCGGAGAGAGATGTTGAGTTCTCTATAGATTTGGTGTCAGGCGCAGAGCCGACATCTCAGCACGTCTATAGAGTTAACAACAGCGAGCTAGTAGAATTGAAGAAGCAAGTGGATGAGTTGCAAGATAAGGGTTTTATCAGATCGAGTTCTTCACCGTGGGGTGCACCAGTACTTTTTGTGCCAAAGAAGGATGGGTCAGTACGGATGTGTATTGACTACAGGGCTCTCAACAACCTTACCATCAAGAATAAATACCCGCTGTCGAGGGTCAACGATTTGTTCGATCAGTTGAGCGGAGCGAGGGTATTTTCCAAGATTGGTCTAAGGTCAGGCTATTACCAGGTGATGGTGAAGAAGGAAGATATTCCAAAGACATCATTTCAGACCCGGTATGGCCTGTTTGAGTTTATGGTGATGTTGTTTGGGTTAACCCACGCCCCGGTGGTATTCATGAACCTGGTGAACAAGGTATTTCATCAGTATTTGGACAAGTTTGTGGTAGTGTTCATTGATAATATCTTGGTATATTCGAAGACCCCAGAGGAACATGAGGAGCATCTAAGAGTAGTTCTAGAGACTCTCAGAAAGGAGGAGCTTTATGGAAAGCTTTCAAAGTGTGAGTTCTTCCTTGATCGGGTTGAGTTCCTAGGTCATGTTGTGATCGGAGAGGGAATCTCAGTCGACTCGAAGAAGTTCATGGCAGTTGAGGCATGGACCGCTCTGAGTTCACTTGCAGAGATCAGGAGCTTCATGGGATTGAAAGGCTACTACAGGTGGTTTATTCAAAATTTCTCCCGGATTGCAGAGCCGTTGACTAAGCTGACCTGGAAGGACATAGAGTTTGTTTGGTCAGAGGAGTGTCAGGTCACCTTTGATAAGTTATAAAAAAGGTTGACGACAACTCCAGTTTTGACGTTGCCATCAGGGACAGCTGGATTCACTATCTATAGTGACGCCTCAGGGGAATGGTCTAGGTTGTGTCTTATAGCAGAATGGGAAGGTGATTGCCTATGCTTCTAGGCAGTTACGTCCGTATGAGAAGAACTGCCCTACCCACGACTTGAAGTTGGCAGCGGTTATTTTCGCTCCTAAGTTGTGGAAACACTATCTATACGAAGAGCGAGTGGAGATCTTCATGGACCACAAAAGCTTGAAGTATATGTTTACCCAAAAAGAGCTGAACATGAGGCAGAGGAGATGGTTGTAGTTGATGAAGGGCTTCGACATCTCGTTACAGTACCATCCCGGGAAGGCCAACGTAGTTGTCGATGCCTTGAGCAGGTATCCGATAGCCATGTGTTTGACGGCAGACCGTCATTTGTTAGCAGATCTGGAAAGTTTGGAGATTGAGGTGACAGTGCCAGGAGTTGAGGTGCAGTTGTGGGACTGCAAATTCAGTCGAACTTGATGGATAGGATCAAGTCGAATCAGTTTGATGACGTAGCACTGTAGAGTATCCAAGAGCAGGTTCGAGAAGAACTTCTGGACGAGTTTGTTATTGCAAAGGATGGAGCGTTGGGGCACGATTTCAGACTGTGTGTGTCTAGTGGAGAGCTTCGAGAGTAGGGTATGCAGGAGGCTCATCGCTCTCAATATTCTATGTATCCAGGTGCCAACAAGATATATAGAGACATGAAGGAACATGTTGGATGGTATGGTATGAAGTTGGAGGTAGCACGTTTCATAGCCAGACGCTTGGTTTGCCAGCAGGTAAAGGCAGAGAGATAGAGGCCAGAAGGATTGTTGTAGCCATTGCCCATTCCGTAATGGTAGTGGGAGCATATCATTATGGATTTTGTATCAGGATTATCGCGTACACTAGGAAGAAAAGATGCAATTTGGGTCATCGTAGACAGGTTGACAAAATCAGCCCACTTCTTGCCATTCAAGGTGGGTTTGTCTACAGAGAGACTAGCAAATATGTATGTGAGATAGGTAGTCAGACTGCATGGTGTTCCCGTGAGCATAGACTCGGATGGGATGGTCGCTTCACTTCCTACTTCTGGCGGAGTCTGCAGGCTAGATTGGTCACTCAGCTCAAGTTCAGTACATCTTACCACCCTCAGATAGACGGACATTAGGAGAGGACTATACAGACTCTCGAGGACATGCTACGCACTTATATTATGGATTTTAGAGCCTCCTGGGAGGATCAATAATAGCTTTCAGGCCAGCATTGAGATGTCATCATTCAAGGCATTGTACGGACAGAGATGTCGTACTCATTTGTCTTGGGATGACGTTGAAGAGGGAGCTTTATTGGGACCTGAGATGGTTGTGGATGCAGCCGAGGAAGTGAAGCTCATCAGAGATCGACTTTACGTAGCCCGGGACAGACAATAGTATTGGGCCGATAGCTACCAGAGACCTTTGGAGTTTGAGGTACAACTTAGATCTTAGGATTAGGTTAGTTTGATTTTGAAAATCTTGTTTGTTTATGATTGATTGTTATAGTTAAGTGTGAGATCTTGTTTATGCTAGGTTGGAGATCTGGTGTTCCTGAGGATATCTCCGACACGAGACACTATTCGTTTTGGTGGAGGTGGTAAGCTTATCCCGCGTTTCATCAGACCTTTCGTCATTCCCGAGATAGTCGGTATCGTGGCTTACATGATAGACTTGCAACCTGCACTAAAGGGAGTTCATAACGTGTTTCACGTGTCGTAGTTGAGACGGTACGTGGCAGATCCTAGTCACGTACTAGATCACTCCGAGATCGAGGTGGGCCCTACTTTCAGCTATCCAGAGCAGCTTGTGGAGATTCTGGATCGTCATGAGAATGTATTAAGGAACCAGACTATTTTTTTTGTTTGCGTCGCGTGGAGGCATCACTCTCCAAGTGAGGCAACCTAGGAGAGGGAGGATGAGACGGGCGAGCGGTACTCTTAACTTTTTGAGCCTTGAGGTATGATTTTTTGTAACGCCCCAGTCCCAAAATACGTAGGACCAAGTACGTAGACATGCCAGCTGTATACATACGAAATACATGGACCTCGTATGTATACATAAGCTGTAAATGTAGTAATCCAAGATAACTAAATCTCATCCACAAAGATAAATAATGATATAAAGTAATTTTGAGTTTGTCATGTACACAATAGTTGGACGGAGACAAGGTCCACTACCAACCAAATTAAATATGGAAAAATATACAAGGAAAGAATTTAGCAAGCGCGAGCAAGTGACAAATCCAAGAATAATCATCACGACGGAATAGAGCGCAAGTCATGGCCTTAGCTAGAGCACCTGCAAGAAATCACGAAGACACACACCTGGGGAAAAACCAGGTCCTCAGAGGGACGTAACAAGACACATAATATCATGCCAATAAACTGAATAAATAAAGCTCAATAAAAAAGTATGCATGTGTAAAGGTTCTAACCATTCTATGTGGATTTCAATTTAGAGGACAACATTCTACGCAGGGGCTGTCTCAAGCATGTAATAAAGAATGGCCAACAAGTAGCGCTCATCCGAGACACTATCGGTCGGGTAACACGCAGCGCTCATCCGAGACACTATCTCCCAAATGTGTGTAAAATAAAGGTAGCCCCTACGCTAGTAGCTGTCCCCTCCCCCCCAATGATACTATACGTGTGTCGTAACCATGACACACAAACACGTGTCGTTTCCACCACACTGTTTTAATATAGATAACTGTCAAGTCTTCAAATCATGCATCTATTGACAGTTATTCCTACGCATGCGCACGGGTGATCAGCCAACACGCAAGTGACCACTATATGATACTCACAACTCTCACACACAACTCGTGTACCATCGTGACAAGTCAATGAGACACACTAAATTTGACGGTAGTCACTTAACTCTAAGCCAATTGTATAAATATAGTAATTTGCATCTACATATAATTTAGAAAACAACTTAAAAATAAACACAACATGCATGATATTAAGCAAAAAATTTAAACAGTAAAGACAAGATGTCTTGCCTGGTGTGTCGCCTGGTATTTCGTCTGACGTGGTGCGATGATCCGACAAGTCATGTTCTGTCCAATAGCCATGGTCGATGCAACATGGTCCGAATTCGCCAGAAAAGATGAATTTGAAATTAGTTACGATTTAGGTCGACAAACAGTGAGGATGTGCGAAGAAAAGTATTTATACCCTTTTATGAGATATTCATACTACTTGAAAATATCTTTTATTTAGCCAAAATAATTTTAATAACTACTTGAAAATAATCTCTATATATATATATATATTTTTTTTTTTCTATATATATATATATATATATATATATATACTATATATATATATATATATATATATATATATATATATATATATATATATATATATATATATATATATATATATATATATATATATATATATATATATATATATATATATCACAATTTTTAGAAACTATATTTTTATTATATATCTATATATAAATACTTGAAGGAAATAAAAATCATTTTTAACCTAAATTGTAAGTTCGTAAAAATATAAATTTTGTAGAAGCTAACATGTTATTAGTCAAAATATTTGCAAGAAAATATACGGGATCTAGAAAAAAAAAAAATATATATATATATATATATATATATATTTTAAGTAGATAAATTCAGATAATAATATCTTTAGGGTTTTAAAATCTATTTTGAGAATCTAGGAAAACATTATAGTTTTAAAACGTAATTTGTCAAAATATAACCTATTTCTGAAAAGGGTAGAAAACATTATACTGCTATATATATATATATATTTTTCTAGTAATTTGTTAATGCTAATAATAATAATAATAATAATAATAATAATAATACTAATAATAATAATTATATTAATAATAAATATTAATAATTATAATAATATTAATAATGATAATAATAAAAATCACTTTAGTAATAACAGTAATGTAAATAATAATACAACTATTAATATAATAACAATAATAACAAGAATAAATTTATTACTTATACAGAACTTTAGTTCTGTTCTCTTAAAAGGAGTAAGCAAATGGAGAGAGAGGGAAATTGAAAAGGGGGAAAAGAGAGGGTTTACTTACGAAGGGGGTCGCCGGCGTGAGAGCGGCGCGACGAAGTCGGCGGCGGGGGTCAGGTGACGCAGCGTCTCGCGGAGAGACGGCCGACCACTGGAAAAATGGCGGCGGAGCAAAAAGGGGTTTGGACGGACGGGTGCCCCGCCGGAGTCACGCGGTGGACGAGGCGGCGTCGGCGCCACTGGAGAGATGGCGGCGGCCGAGGGTGCTCATGACGGGCGGCGGCTGGTGCATCGCGGCGCAGGAAAAGGAAGGGCGAAGGAGGAGGCGCGGGTTGGCCTCGCCGGAGGGTCGGCTGAGGCGCTCGCGGTGGTGAACGGCTTGGACGAAGGAGCCGGAACGGCGGTGGATCTGAGGAGGAGAAGCTCGCCAGATCTGAGCGCTCCGGCTCGGCGCGGGCTTCGGGGTCGGCGCCGGGCGCTGATGGGGCCCCGTGGTGGCGACGAAGGGTGGTCCAGCGGCGGAAGGAAACAGCACCACGATCGGTCGGTAGAGGGGCGCGCCTGCACGGAGGCGGCGGTGGCGGTCGACGCCGGCAGCGTGCCTGGGGAGTGGCGTTGGCGCGGGATTCGCCCACACGGCCAGATGAGGACGGCGAGAGCAGCTGTTCGTCGAGGCGGTTGAGCGCAGCAGATCTGGGGGGCGCATCGGTAATCGACGGACGACGAAGGTTAGGGTTTCCTCTTCCTTCTTCTTTTCTGATTGCATGGTAGCCGGAGTTGGTGGTTGAGGTGATGTGGGGGACGGCCAGGGGGTCGCAGGGTTGCCGCGGTGGTCCTTGTTATGGTGTTGGTGCTGTACGTGGAGAAGGCGTCGAAAAGGCGGCAGGTGGTGGAAGATGGCTATGGTGGTGGTTATGCTGGTGTTGGCGGTAGTGGAGACAGGGTGCCGGGTTAGCCGGCCAGGAGGCTGACCACGGCGATGGTGGCGAAGGTTGTTCTGGTGGCCGTCGGGATTGGGTTTGGTTGGTGACGACGACGTGGTGGTGGTAATGTAGGCTGTACGGGATTTTAGAATAGGATTAGGAGTCTGGCATGGTGTCCGGTGTGTCGGACACGGAAGGAAAAATGTATTTGTAGATAATGGAATAAGAATTCTGGGCACGGGCACGGACACGAGGCACTACACTTTGTGGTGGAATATTGGTTTAGTCAAATTTATGGAGGAGTACCTGCCTATATATATAGGATGTGGGAATTCCCAATTGGATAGAATTAGGAGTAGTTTAAACCAAAATAGATAATTTAAATTAAATCAAATCTAATTTCAAATTAAAATCCAAATTTAAAACTAGATAGTCTACACCCAATTTAAGAATAATCCTATCTTTAAACTATTTAAATTAAAACCATGAAACCAAATCAGGATTTAAAAATGTCCACAATAGTTTTCAAATATATTTCCAAAAATACCTCTAATAAAAATTTCGAAAATTACTTTAATTATTTAAATCATTCCATAAAATTAACTCAAAATTTAAATTGTCACAAAATTTTAAAATATGTTTTCAAAAATACTATATTAATAATTTCGAAAATTATTTTATTATTTAAAAATAAACTAATAATTGATTATGAGATATGTATGCATAATTATTTATACAAAATTATGTTTTTCTAGTATATAATGAAATATAATTTATTATTAGTAAATGTTAGAAAAAGCTTAAAATAACAAACTTAGAAATTTGTAAAATGGCAAAAATAAATATTTATATATATATCACGTTGAAAATAGAAAAACAATTTTTTTTAAAAAATATGTACGCTCGCACATATTCGCACTCGTCGAGTAATTTTGAAAATCAAAATGTCGCACGTAACGTACAATACGATTATGAGACGTACAATACAAATTTTTAAATCAGTACCAAAATAAAAAAAATACAGTAGAAATTTAGGGGTTTTACATCCTACCCAACTTAAAATAATTTCGTCCTCGAAATTAAGAAATCATCGGGGGTGAGAAGGTACAAGGGTATAGCGATAAGGAAGCACAGTCAATTCATTGGGCGAGACAAGGAAACGACGTTGAATGAAAACAGACATTAGTGTCATGAATTTAATAAATGCGAAGATAACCATGGGTTAACGCAAGAAGGAAAATGTTTTAAGATGACGCGCAATAAGCAATAGTATGGGTTCAAGTAAAATAAAATAAATTTGAGACCTTACAGTTATGGTCTCTAGAGGGTAGGTTGAGGGCACGATTTAGAGAGCGAATTAGATTTCACTCCTATATTTAAGCGATTAGAAAGTCGTGATAGGGCCGAGAAAAGTACTACGCCTTCGTCCTTCTAAAAAGTTAAAAGCGAACGTAATTAAGGAGTTCAACTGACGATACCATCAATTACGAATACGTGGTTCAAAGGCTTCAAAATAAGTTCAAAAAAGAATTGCCAAGACAGTCGCGGGTGTAGGATGTGGAAAATTATGACACGCTGTCATACGCTCAAGGCCATACGCTTATCAAAAGCCATACGCTTAGTGGATATTTTATTATTTCTTCTTAAAGTGGCAGCACAGCATATATTAAATGAAGGATGAATCTGACACGTCGTCTTTTGTGCAAAGACAGCTGTCCAATGGAGACTAGCCGTCGTATATGTATTCGAAGAGTTGGTTTGTCTTTTACGAGACAGCTCAGCAGATCATTAATGCAAAGCCATCATTACTGTCAGTTTTGACAGTCTGTCAGCCGTCATATCTGCAGTCACGACGCTCGAGAAAATCTTTTGATAGTTATTTGAAGATATGGCGTATCAGAGAAGATTGATGATGGCCACGTGGCCATTTCTTCAGTGAGCGTATGAAGTCTATACGACTCCTTCCTTCTTCAGTGAGCGTATGAAGTCTATACGACTCCTTCCTTCTTCAGTGAGCGTATGAAGTCTATACGACTCCTTCCTCATCAAGTGAGCGTATGACTCCTTTTTTCTCCAGTAAGCGTATCAGCTTTATTTTTTCTACATCATCCAAGTCAGCGTATAACTCTCCTTCAACGAGGCAGCGTATTACAGCAACCATATCCAGGATTACAGTCAACACACGTTCTCACGTGTCCTGTACCAGTTATCTACTTCTCTAGAAGTTATGCAATGTGGCATCCAGGCCATCAATCTCTCCTGAACATGCTCCACTACTTTCAACCGCACGCTAATGTGTCTCCATCAGAATTAGCCACGCGTCCCTGCAGTTATGCACACGTCAAGTAACTACCTGAGCGTATGCTTAAGGACAGTTATCCTGAACTCTATAAAAAAGAGTTTCTTCATCTTCATCAGAGACTACAGACAATTTCAGAGAGAACAGAGAGATTGCCCAGTTGCTGTCCAAGTTCTTCAAAGTTCGAGTCTTCTTCACCGCATCGTCCAAGGGATAAAGTAATCGTCTTCTAGATTAGATTCCTACAGTTGTAATTTTCTCAGATACAAAATAAATAAAGTGAATTTATTTATGGAAAACAAATTGGCGACTCTGCTGGGGAAAGCTGTCTCCTCCAACGAGATAGCAACAACTCAATGCGATACTTCGTCGATCGGCTTGACGAAGAAGACGATGGTTGTACAATTCGACCAATCGGCTTATGAAGAAATGCTCAAGGCGAAGGAGGGCCGCACTGCTTCCTCCCCTCTTCCTGCTGCCAAGAAGAAGGGATGCTCCGTCTATGTCCCTAAGTCTTCTGCAGCAGTCCGAGACGCTTCTGTCACTTCTCATGCTGACAAGAACACGTCTTCAACTTCCATGAAGCACACTTCGGCTTCTCGGAACACGGCAACAGTGGCTTCTCCTAGTCACACTGACAAAGTTGGTTCTTTAACCAAGTCAGCGTGTACAAGGAAAACCATCTCTGGACATGTCAAGGTCCCTTCTCCCTCTATTCTTACGACAGCAGTCGGCTCTTTAGCCATTGATGACTCTGAGCGTATGGCATTCAAAGGGCAGCGTACGGCAAAGGCAGCGTACAAAAGCCAACATCAGGCAGCGTACGCTGAGCCAAAGCCAGCGTATGCTAATAAAAAGGCAGCGTATGACCAGAAGTCCAAACTGAAGTCAGCGTATGCTAACAGATATAGTTCTTTGACTGTTTCTCAAAAATCAGGCTGGGGGTTCTCTTCCACAGAACATATAAATGATTCCCCCTCAACTTGCACATCTTGTGCCAACCAAGGAGAAAGACTCTTTAGTCAACTCCTCTACTCCTAAGGCCTTTACCTCTGGAGTTAATTTGACTAGTACTCTTACTAGATCAAACAATGGAAAACGCCTTTTGGCTAATTCCTCCAAAGATGGATTATTACCGACTCCTAGTCGGAATAATACTCATCTTCCTTCTCTCAAAATTTCTCGGTCTGAGAAAGGCAAATTACAAGTATCCAAGACTGATATCAAAGTCAAATCTCCTATGGATCTTCGTAATAAGCTTAATCAGAATCGGTTCGGTTCCACTGAGACAAATATATTAGACCCTGATGCAGAATATACCAAGAACTATGTGGCTCAAATTAATCAGTCTTTATACACTCAGGAACCAAGAAGACAGAAGAACAAAAGACAAGTTTCTACACAGAAACTATCTTCAAGTACTTCCCAATCTGTTCCTACAGATCTCCGGGAATATTTGCAAAATAAACAGAGAATTGACACTCCATCAGGCTATGATGTTGCTCATATTTGCCATGAAAAGCATGGTTGCAACTTCCAACCTCGAGTTTAATTCAATGTTGTTGTTCACCAAAAAGACAATCTGTTTTTGAACGGATTCAATATGAACCAATGTTGGATGAAGATGAACCTCTTTATGCTTCTGTCAACATGACTTCCAGAAATATTGGGGATAGCATACGGTCTGATGCTATATCAGACTCTGAAGATGGTGTTTATCTCGGCACCCGATCCAGGACCGGAGCCTTGACCAGAGCCTCTTCTTCTTCTCATCCAAGTGGTAATCCGGAGATCACAGAAGACTTCTTTGGAGAGTCCAATTTTCCAGTATTGACTCCCGTAAAAAGCCCTGGGAAAGATACTGATTCACACAGTGATGATTCAGAACAGACTGTTTCATCATCTATTCCTCGAATGATTACCACTTACATGGCAGAGGGCGATCATGAACCTTCAACTAGCACCGAAGCTCACGAACAAAGGATTTCTTCCTTAGAACAACAGTTGAGAGCTATGGCAGATACGTTGAATGCTATGCACACTCTTATGCACGCTCAGCATCAAACTCAGCAAGTCCAACAGGCAGCACCTCCAGTTATATTAAATACTCCTGTTGTTCCAAACCAGGAACCCTCTACTATTCCGGGGGTACAATCTAATGTTCCTGAACAACCCACTCCAAGTCAGTCTGGAGCTGGGGGTGGTACATATGCTGCAGTCCCTCCTCCTAATTACACTCAACAAGTTACAACTCCCCAGTCTTCTGGAATTGTTTCTGAAGAGTTAAAGAATCTCCGAACACAATTCGAGGCATTCAAACAGAAGGATGGTTTGCAAAGGTTAGGTATCAAGCAACCTTACCCGATAGAATGGAAGCAGGTATCGTATCCACCAAAATACAAACCTCCGACCATCTCTTTCTACGATGGGACAACCTCCCCAAGTCAGTTCATTAATCATTTTGAAGTAATGACTGATCAACTGCAACCAAGTGACGCCCTCCTTACTCGGGTGTTCATTGGATGTCTCAAAGGAACGGCTTATGAATGGTATAGAAGTCTCCCTGATGGGTGCATTACCTCATTTGCCGGTTTCAAGCAAATATTTCTTGAACGATTCTATGAAGGGCTCAACGACATGACCATGTCAGCCCTCATAAGAATTAAACAGAAAAATAATGAAACCACCGAGGACTTCATTGAAAGATTCAGAAGAGAAGCCCTCAAAATGCCTCTCGAAACTCTCGATGCTGGTACCATCGACACTTGTAAGTCAAATCTCTTACCAATTATCAGTATGTGGACAGGGTCTACTCAGTTCCAAGATTGGCCTTCTTTCATTGTCAATGCCAAGGCTGCCGAGGTCAGTGCTGAGACCTTCAAGGGTCTGGGGGTACAAATGGCTCCTAAGGAATCAAATCAGAGTGCTAGCAATAGTACTCGACCCAACAATCGCAAAGGGAAAGAAGCTCTTGAAGTCAATCTCCAAAGCAGTAGTCAAGAAGTAAAGACTACCCAAGCTACTTCAGCTCCAACAAATCAACAAAAGAGATCTCCTCGGCCGAAGGAAGAATATTCTTTCGACGATGATGATGTTCAGGGTATCTTTGAATGCTTACTCAAAGGTAATAAGATTCAATTGCCAGAAATTAAAAAGCCTGATGAAGCCAATAAGACAGATCATCCAAAATACTGTCCATATCATAGAATGCTGGGTCATACAATCCGGTCTTGCTATGTATTAAAAGGGAAGATTCAAGAGGTGATTAAATCAGGAGCTGTGACATTAACACCCAAAGACAAAATAGTCACAGCAAATGTAATTTCAATACAGTTCGGTGACTTCCCTCCCTTAATGGTGGAAAGTGGGATTGTTCCTATCCCCAAAGCAACTCTCGAAGTTGTAAACATCCCACCAGCACAGAATGACGGACTTGTTCCTGTCACAACTAAGAAGGGAGAGATCATGTGGATTCACCCGGATTTAATGACGGAGTTTGAAACGTCTTCCTCTTCTCCTCGGAAGACTTCCTCATCTAAAAAGAAGCTCGGGAAGACTAAGTCATGCAATGTGACTTCTAGTTTCACACCCGATTTTTATCTAACCTCTACTTTCATCTCAGCAAGAAATTCACTCTCTACGGAAATAAAATCTGTATCTCAATTTGAAGATAGGTACAAGCCTGCTTTTCATTTATACAGTTCACAATCTCGTGAATTGATGGTGAAGATGGGTTATGATCTAGCCACTGCTCCGGGTTTGAACTCAGGCAAGGGACTCCGAGCACCTTTAGCCATCACCATGAGACTTAATCAATCTCGTGTTGGCCTTGGTTTCTGGAATGAAGCTCTCATCAAACATAAAAGAACCAAGAGCAAGATAAAGAATTGCAACATGGTTTCCATAGACCCTGAACCAGAATCTGAAGTTGAAGTTCATGCTGGAACTCGGTCAGGAAAAATATATCTGAAAGATTATGCTGAGATTCCTGAAGAAATTTCTGAAGTCCCTCCGATTACAGCTTCAACACCAGTCTCTACTGAAGAGCCTTTAAATGTTCCTGTTGAGACAGTTCCTTCTAAACCAACAGCAGCTGACAAAGGCAAACAACAAGTCCGCTTCGACAAACCATTGAAGAAGTCATCTCCTACAGGACTTGAAAAGCCTTATAATTTTGATATATTAGCTCAACTAGCCAATACCCCAGCTAAATTATCAATCTTCGAGCTCTTACACCTCTCTAAAGAGACTCGAGAAACTCTAAGTGAAGCACTGCTGCAAGCAGAAACCTGCCTAACTCTTCTCAAAAATTGGAAACAG
Organism: Iris pallida; assembly: GCA_029216955.1. Taxonomy (NCBI): domain Eukaryota; kingdom Viridiplantae; phylum Streptophyta; class Magnoliopsida; order Asparagales; family Iridaceae; genus Iris; species Iris pallida. The sequence continues at coordinate 21,092,612 of JANAVB010042617.1, forward strand.
AACATGTTTCTCATTGCCATAATGTATTGGAATTTATTCCAAACATTACCTTTACGCAGGACGATATGCTGCTAGAGGATAATCGACATGACCGTCCTTTATATCATACAGGATATATTGATTCTATGAAGGTTGATCGTCTCCTGATTGATCCAGGATCTGCTCTCAGTATTATGCCAAAAGCTATGCTAGACGCACTGAAGATACCTGTACATAGCCTTTCCAGCACTATCACTACCATTTTGGGATTTAATCAAGGAAAAAGTGAGCCTTTGGGCAAGATTCGCCTCAAATTTCAAATAGGCGATCTTCGCACTAAAGTTACTTTTTACATCATCGACAATCATGGATGCTCATACAATGCTCTGTTGGGGAGACCATTCTTGCATGAACATAATGTCGTTCCTTCGACCCTTCATCAGTGTTTCAAATATGTTGATGATAATGGAGAAGTTCAAAAGGAAGTTGCGGATCTCTATCCATTCAAAGGAGTTGAAGCTTACTTCAATGATGCTCGCATGTACAAAGATGAATACTCAAAAGTCTTGCAAGCTATGGATAATGATGATGAGATAGCAAAAGTTGGCACTTTTGTTATTCCTGTAAAAGGGTGTATCACTCCTCCGCAGTCTGTTAGATCATCCGAAGAAGGCTCACTGATAATTCCTGTCAGTGGACGTATTACTTCATCACCTGCTCAGGCTTCACAAGGTTCACTGATAATTCCTGTCAGTGGACGTACTACTGTACCGTCTTCCCAAACTCCACAAGGCTCACTGATAATTCCTGTCAGTGGACGTACTACTCCCCTTCCACCTTCTCAGGCTAGATCAGATACTCTAGTCATTCCAGTCAGTGGACGTACTACTTATCCATGATCTTCTTCAAGGGAGCTCACCTCTTCTGAGCCTTTTGTTATCGATCTTAATCGAAACAAAATTTCTGATCGCTCTTCCTCTCTCCCTTTTGTCATTAATTTGACTAAGTCTGATAAGGCTCAGCCTTCTGTTGTAAATACAGTATTTAATATTAATGAAGCATCTCCTTTGCAGTATATTGATGTCTGTAATCATGTACAAAGTTATTTACAATTGCTAGATAACTTACAGTCACTAACTATAGGGGTTGTTCAAACTCTTCATACAGACGTATCATTGGAATCCATACAAAAATCATACTTCGTGGTTCCTGCTAGAAAAAAGGGAGAAAATCCGATCTTCTTTTATAAAGGACCCCAGAATCCTCCTAACTTGGAAGAAGATGACATAAACGATGATACTGGAAGGTTACAACTGCGTCGCTACAGTCAACAATCCAAAAATATCATCAAGAATATGGGTTATGACTTTAGAACCAGTCTTAATAATGGAAAAGGAAGAAGAATGCCTGTTCGAATTCCTCCATTAAAATACGGAAGGACAAAATGTGGTTTAGGTTACATTGCTCCTACTTCCTTTATCAACATAGTCCATGAAGATTCAAAGTCCGATGAAGACGAACGATCTGAGTCTTCTGATTCTCTCTCTTGGGATTCTGACACGAGTATTGGCGATCTTCATCGTTCTATTTTGTCCATCAATATGGTCTCTGTTGATGGCCTGCAGGAAAATGATGAAGATGAGGATAATTTTGAAATATCACCCGAATCGGAACAATGGGCTCAAAGATTAGATAATCAATGGGAATTCAGGTTCGAGCAGAGAGAACCTCCTACCGAAGATAAACTGATCCAAATTGATGTTGGTGAAGAAGGTTCTCCTAAACCAATATTCATCAGTGAAAGTCTTTCAGAAACAGATAAGCAAGACATGATCAAGCTTATTCGTGATTATATCGATGTCTTTGCTTGGAGTTACGAAGATATGCCAGGACTAGATCCGAAGATTGCAATGAACAAACTCAATATCATGCCAAATGCTAAACCGGTCAAACAACAACAGCGACGATTTCGTCCAGACATTATGGATGCAATTGAAGCTGAAGTCAACAAGCTTATGGCTTCTGGATTTATTCGAGAGGAACAACATCCTGAATGGGTGGCTAACATCGTTCATGTCCTTAAAAAGACTGGCAAGATCTGAGTCTGTATAGACTTTCGCGATCTCAATACGGCTTGTCCTAAAGACGAGTTTCCTCTTCCAATTACTGATGTTATGATCGACAACACATGTGGTTTCGAACGAATGTCATTTATGGATGGGTATTCGGGATACAACCAAATCAAAATGTTCCCAGATGATGAAAAATACACTTCCTTCAGAACGCCGATCGGTACATACTGTTATACAGTGATGCCGTTTGGTCTCAAGAATGCAGGAGCAACATATCAGCGAGCAATGAGCACTATATTTTGCGAACATCTCCGAAAAATAGTCGAATGCTATGTTGATGATATTGCAGTCAAAAGTCGATGAAAGGAGGATCATATCCAAGATTTGAAGACTATCTTTGATTTAATGCGTCAGCATCAACTTAAAATGAACCCTACTAAGTCCTTCCTGGGCGTCTCTAGTGGTAAATTTCTCGGCTTCGTCATTACCGCTAAAGGTATACACGTGGATCTCGAGAAGATCAAAGCCATTCAAGAGATGCGTCCTCCACGCACCTTAAAAGAGCTACGAGGATTTCAAGGAAGAATTGCTTATATCAGGAGATTCATTTCCAACTTATCAGGACGCTGCAGACCATTCAACAAACTTCTGAAGAAAGGTGTATCTTTCGTCTGGAACGAAGAATGTCAAAAAGTATTTGACGATATTAAACAGTATCTCATGAACCCTCCAGTTTTGGTACCTCCCGTCTCGGGGATACCATTTCTTCTATATGTTCGAGCCATGGATCATTCTCTTGGTGCATTACTTGCCCAGAAAAATAAAGATGGCCATGAACAGGCTATTTATTATCTCAGTCGCACAATGACGGGTGCTGAACCGCGTTATTCTCCAATCGAGAAAGAATGGTTAGCATTAATGTTTGCTGTTCAGAAAATGCGACATTATATTATCGGTCAAACGATTCATGTTATTTCCAGAGTGAATCCCATCAGGATTATGATGAAGAAACCTGGTATTCTCAACTCCAGACTAGCTAATTGGGGAATCTTGTTAGCTCAATACGATATGCATTATATTCCTCAGAAGTCAGTTAAAGGACAGGCTCTTGCGGATTTTCTGGCTGCTCATGCAATTCCAGAAGATTCTAAATTATATGATGAGATTCCTGATGAAGTCTTGGATTCAAATCTGATTTCTGAAGAAGTTCCTACCTGGCATCTATTCTTTGATGGAGCATCTAGAATAGGTCCTAACGGCAATATTGTCGCTGGAGTTGGGATTGTTCTTGTATCCCCAGAAGGACTAACTATTCAGAGGGCCTATTCTCTAGATCAATCATGTTCAAACAATATAGCCGAATACAATGCATTACTCATTGGTCTTCAACTTGCTAAACATCTAGATATTCAATATTTGGAAGTTTATAGAGACTCCAAGCTTATTGTCAATCAGATCAGAGGAACGTATGAAGTTCGTCATCAGGATTTGATATCTTATCATCGAGCAGCACTCTCTATAGCTTCATCTTTTGAAGACTTCTTTATTGAACATGTTCAACGAGCCTATAATGCAGAAGCTGATGCTTTAGCTAATCTTGCTGCTGTATTAGCTATACCAATCAGACGTCAGCAAGTGATAGTGGTTTATAACCGAGAACTATTCTGTGTTGAGAATAATTTGGCTTTGGCTTTTCTCACAAACCAGACAAAGATTCTTTCAACCTTGATGCCGGATTAAAGTTTGACAAAATGCCCTCGTCTTCCTCTGATTCTACTATGGAATATGTCTTTTCTAATGAAACAGAAGCCATAATTGAAGACTGGAGACGCCCGTTTATAGATTTTGTTTTGTATGATATACTTCCTGATAATCCGAGTGAAGCAGCGTCTATTCGACGTCGATCTCTCAGATTCTATTATAATCATACGACGAAAACATTATATCGTCGGTCTTACGATGGTCTTCTCCTCCGATGCATTGCCGGTGAAGAAACACAACAGATAATTCGTGAAGCACATGATGGTGTTTGCGGAGCTCATCAACCAGGTCCTAAACTTCAAGATCGTATCCGACGTATGGGTTATTATTGGCCCACGATGGTGGCTGACGCTATTTAATATGCTCGAAAATGTAAAGCCTGTCAAATTCATGCAGACTTTATTCATCAACCGTCAGAGTTCTTACATCCAACAGCGACATCATGGCCCTTTGAAGCTTGGGGCATGGACGTCATTGATCCCATCAACCCACCATCATTAAGAGGACATCGATTTATTTTAGCAATAACCGATTACTTTTCCAAATGGGCTGAAGCAATCCCGTTATCTGAAGTTAAAACTTCTAGTGTTATCAACTTCGTCAAACATCATGTTATCTATCGATTTGGTGTTCCTCGGCGTATTATCCATGATAACGGACCGCAGTTCGTCAGTCAGAAATTTACTCGATTCTGCGACGATCATCGGATTAATAATTTAGCTTCTACAGCATATAATCCAGCAGCCAATGGATTGGCAGAAGCTTTCAATAAAACAATCATCAAACTCTTGAAAAAGGTCGTTTCTTCCAACAAACGCAACTGGAGCGAGAAGCTTGGTGAATGTTTATGGGCCTACCGCACCACAGTTCGCAATGCGACTGGATGTACACCTTTCTCTTTAGTATATGGGTGTGAAGCTGTTCTTCCCCTTGAGATCCAGATTCCTTCTCTAAGAATTGCAATCTCCAATGAACTGACAACAGAAAACAATGATCGTCTTCGACTTCAAGAGTTGGAAGCTCTAGATGAAAAACGATTGTATGCTCAACAAAATATCGAGCTGTATCAGGCCCGAATCTCCAAAGCTTTTAACCGGAAAGTCAAAATCAGAGCATATCAGAAGGGAGAACTGGTCCTTACTGTCAGACGTCCTATGACCATGACACATATGAGCAAAGGCAAATTTGATGCGAAATGGGAAGGCCCATTCGTAGTGAACAAAGTCTTCTCTAACGGAGCATACCAGCTTGCCTCTATGGATGGGAAAGTCATGATGATGCCTATCAATGGCAAATTCTTAAAGAAATATTATGTATAATATTTTTATCATTCCCCAGCAAATATAAAATCCTTCTTTACAAAAGTTATTTCGATATCGTTATCCCCAGAGGAAATTGATATTCCACCATGTATCATCTTCCCAGAGAATTTGATATTTCGTTTTATTAGATCCCCAGTGGTTTTAATAAAGATCTTGTATAGAAAATCATGTCCATATTACCTCTGAATTTTCTATCTCAGTATGTATCATATTTTCTATTTTAGGAAAATGATATCTCGTCTTTTGATTTCTGAGTCTAAAGATCAGTGAATAAAGGCAAAATTGATGTAAAGTGGGAAGGATACATCGTAAACAAAGTTTCCTTAAACAGAGTTTATTTTGACAAAATTCTTCAAGAAAAAGAGTACATCATCATGGAAGATCACTGTCATCCCTCTCATACTTGGGACAAGGGCCACATACATAATCAGCAAAAGAATTTAATACATCTTTTCCTGACCGCACCAAGAATTGACAGGCAGCCAGCCTCATTGCTTCTTCTTCTTCGGTTTCTCCTGGTTCGATCAGGAAGTCCAGGATATCTTTCGGCGGCTTGGGAGTAGATGAGCTTTCGCCCATTTCCTTCTTCTGCGGAGGTAGATGCTCTTTAGCACCTTCAGTAACTTCAGAGATGACTTCAGTCTTCTTGTATTCTTTTCAGAAGACATTGTGGATAAAAGAGGATGATGTATGATTCTTCTACTCAAATATATGCTCTATTTATAGGCATATGGTTACAAAGATCGAAGGGACGTATTCTTTCCCGAGATTCAGTTCATCCATTCATTTCTCACATTCATTCGACGATTCATACATTCATTAATACTTGACGGTTCATCCGTTCATTTATTACATTCATTCGATGGTTCATCCGTTCATCATTTCCTAAACGGTTCGTCCGTTCATGATCTTCTATCAATTTTTTAAGTGGAGATTCGTTGTTTATCATGTTTTCATAACCTCTGAATCAATTCCGAATCTATCTACTCATTTGTCATTTTTGACCTCTGCATAGAAATCAATCTATTTTTTTTTGAGTTTATACATATTATCACGTCCATAATACCTCTGATAATATCATATACTCTAAAAACAGAAAAGATGATTTTATTATCTATCATGTCCACAATTCATCCACAAATACAAATCATTGAAGCATAGAAGAAGTGTCATTTCCATTCCCATTTCGCCACAAAAAGTCTATTACATTTTCTTAGACTTTCCTACAAATCATAATGGAAATCTATTACAAATCTTGGATTTTCATTCTACACCACAACGATAACCTAATAGAGATCTATCTTCTTCTTTGGATCTTCTCCGTCGGACCTTCTCCGTCAGGTTCGTTGTTGGTGGCAATTCCTGACTGTCTGGGTCTCAGTCACGACCAGATCAACAGGAATCAAACTCTGGTCTTCTCTCTCAGACGAGAGAAGAATCACAGAGTATGGCAGCCCGAAGTCGTGGTGCTGCCAATACAACTGGTGGATGGGGGTAACCTCTCAAGGAAGACAGGAATGTATCCAAACCTTGGGATACAATTCCTGGTTCTGCCTTGAAAGGAACTCTACTACCCGATTTCTCGGTAGTAGAGTTAACTCCACCATCCAACTCTCGTGTATAAAGGCTCTTCCTACCATCTAAGGAAGACCCTTCTATCCCACGAAGAGTTCTGAGTTGTCTGATGTACGCGTCAAAAGCGTATGAGCTCCCTGATGTTGGTGTCAGAAGGACATTCTCCACAGCATCCACATCACCAATGCCAGTTCTGAAGAAAATCTTTAGCCAAGTTTCTGCGGAAAATAGCATGAAGAAGAGAATTAAATCAACAGAAATATCATATGAAACGTACTGGTTGGTCAAGCATGCTCAGAGACAGAAAGCTTATTTTCAACAGCAAAACATACATGTATTATGCCGGACTTACCTTCAAGTTTGACGCTAAGAATTGGCAAACTGATGTCTGACATATTGCTCAGAATTCGAACATTTAGAAGCTTTTGCTTTCCGATTCGAGAGTGAAATCTCACGTTCATTTTCAGAGAAGAGAAGAAGAAAAAAGATGGGGATGAGTTCTGTGAAACTCTTCTGTCTATTTTAAAGTATGGCGCAAGCCTACTCTTGGAAATCCACAAATAACGCTCATAAAATATGCAATGAGTGCCACGTGTACTTTGGAAACCAGCATAGCCTTGGAAATATTCAAAGAGTGCTTTCCACAACATTGGAAGATAGCGTAACCTACAGCTATTTATTGGTGCATGCTATTCATTGATGTACGCTATCCAGCGTAACTTACAAACATTGGAAGACAGCGTAACCTACAGTGTAATCTACAGTTATTCATTGGTGCACGTTAGTTTTCAACACAAAATTATGCTAAACAGAGAATTCTTGAATATTCATTTCATTAAGGCACTGATGGCCTTACAAAACAAAAAAAAGAGGGAAAGTAAGGGGTGCAACAAAGTCATGCTCTATTTTCCAGAGCGCTAAGTTTGACGCCTAACTCTTCTACGCTTTGGACTCCCATGCGGTGCAACAGAGCAGCGAGCATTTCACGCTTCTCTGCGAGGCTCCGCCCATCAGAAGTAGAGGAGCCGTCCAGACCGAAGTAACCCAAGAAATTCTTGGCTAACTGCGTGGGGTCATCTTTGAACTCGATGACGAAGGGCTCCGGTTCTTTGCCTCCAAAGGTGGGGTCACCATGGGCATAGAAACCTAATTTTCGTGCTTCTTCTTCAGCCGCTTCCTTTGGAGTCATGGTTATAAGAAATGAATGTCAAAAACTAAATTTTCTCAGTTTATATAACAAAGCTTGCTGGCGGTTCATATTCCTTCATAAATCAGATTCAATCAGTCTCGAAAAATGAAGAGTCATCATGACATTTAAATTCATTTTTGCATAAACAGATTTAATGCCAGCGTGTCAAGACTCATTCCCACTTTTTTATTTAAAGTAATTTCGAACTTTTGAAACTCATAAAGTTCGAAAACTTTGAAGGGGGTCTTGTAGGATGTGGAAAATTATGACACGCTGTCATATGCTCAAGGCCATACGCTTATCAAAGCCATACGCTTAGTGGATATTTTATTATTTTTTTTAAAGTGGCAGCACAGCATATATTAAATGAAGGATGAATCTGACACGTCATCTTTTGTGCAAAGACAGCTGTCCAATGGAGACTAGCCGTCGTATATGTATTCGAAGAGTTGGTTTGTCTTTTACGAGGACAGCTCAGCAGATCATTAATGCAAAGCCATCATTACTGTCAGTTTTGACAGTCTGTCAGCCGTCATATCTGCAGTCACGACGCTCGAGAAAATCTTTTGACAGTTATTTGAAGATATGGCGTATCAGAGAAGATTGATGATGGCCACGTGGCCATTTCTTCAGTGAGCGTATGAAGTCTATACGACTCCTTCCTTCTTCAGTGAGCGTATGAAGTCTATACGACTCCTTCCTTCTTCAGTGAGCGTATGAAGTCTATACGACTCCTTCCTCATCAAGTGAGCGTATGACTCCTTTCTTCTCCAGTAAGCGTATCAGCTTTATTTTTTCTACATCATCCAAGTCATCGTATAACTCTCCTTCAACGAGGCAGCGTATTACAGCAACCATATCCAGGATTACAGTCAACACACGTTCTCACGTGTCTTGTACCAGTTATCTACTTCTCTAGAAGTTATGCAACGTGGCATCCAGGCCATCAATCTCCCCTGAACATGCTCCACTACTTTCAACCGCACGCTAATGTGCCTCCATCAGAATTAGCCACGCGTCCCTGCAGTTATGCATACGTCAAGTAACTACCTGAGCGTATGCTTAAGGACAGTTATCCTGAACTCTATAAAAAGAGTTTCTTCATCTTCATCAGACTACAGACAATTTCAGAGAGAACAGAGAGATTGCCCAGTTGCTGTCCAAGTTCTTCAAAGTTCGAGTCTTCTTCATCGCATCGTCCAAGGGATAAAGTAATCGTCTTCTAGATTAGATTCCTACAGTTGTAATTTTGTCAGATACAAAATAAATAAAGTGAATTTATTTATGGAAAATAGCGGGGAGACTCTAGGACCAAGTTAACTACGTCTCCATCCACGTTTGAACAATATACAAAAGATGAACCAAGTGCACTATGGTTGATCAGACCATCATGCACCGGTTCTGATTAGACAATATGTTAGTGGGAGCTCTTCCAATAACATATGTCGCGAACAAGCTTGATAAAGGGTGAGCTTGCAAAACTAGACTATATTATGGCGTTTTATTCGAGCTAGTCAAAATATAAGTACGCTAGATAGTAAAACAGTCTAAGTTCCTCAATAAGTCATAAGGACAATGGAAATACTAAACTGTGAGGCATTCTACTTAACTTGCAAGAGTTAAGCTAGTAGCGTGATGAAACAATGGATTTAGTATTCAAGATAAACCACAAGTTAAGTATTTAAGAAATTAAATGAATCACAAGCACTTCTTGGGTCGAAAGAATTGAGTCGAGGTCGAGTCTCATCTATAGTTAAAAAGTATATTGGTTTCACGGTAGGGATTAGAGTACAGTCTTTTTGACCCGAAAGTCGCAATATGAAATTAGAGTACAAAAGACGTGTTTTGGTACGTGATATACCTACATGAAGGTGGGCTCGTCTAGGTCTTACATATGAAAGTTGTGGGAAGGAAAAGTCTAGTGTTGTGCTCCAAATATCAAAGTCACGATAGGGACACCAAAGAACTTAAAGTAGAAAGTGGGAGTTAATGAGATAATGATTAACGAACCCAATAAATGATCGAGCTAAAGCATGAAATAAAGATAACTTAGATTCTAACAAATCAAGGTAAACTAAATTAGGAGTACAATTTTTAGGGATATGATAGCCACTTAGATGGTGTATGATCAAGGAACAATCTAATTATTTCTCAAGTTTTAAATGATTAGATGGTCATGACAAAAGATCTAGAATTGAGGGAAGGTCGAGTAAGTCAAAAGATATGTTCATCGGTTTGGTCGATGACTAACTATACTTGTGTATATGTAATCATAATCATAGGTGGCATGGCAATTTAATGTACAATACTTCTATCTCACTATGGTGACCTTCCTTGCTTCTTGGCCCTCTACCAATATAATCTAATCTAAATTTCAAGTTCCTCGAAGATACTCCGCCACAATTACCATTTATCTTAGACTGTCAAATTTAATTGAAATCTCTAATCAATCTCGAAATAGTCCTTGTATATCGCAAAATAAACATACTTTTTACTAAAATTTAAATATCCATAAAAGGCCTTAAACTCGAAATTTAAATAACTCTATAATCATAGATCATAGGACGAAATTTGAAATTTAAACTTTCCTTCAAAGTCGATATCTTCCAAAAATTTAAACATTTTTTTTCTCTTCAAAATTTAATAAACTTATAAATCGTACGCGCAATTTAAAAAAAAAACTCAAGTTCTCTCACTTCTAAACTTTCATCTCTCTAGTCATCTACAAAATCATAATTTAAACTCTTTAATTAATCTCGAGATAAACTTTATCATATTACCATCCAAACTTAAAGTTAACCGTAAATCAAGTGTCACAATATAAAACTCAAGATATATCCCTAATAAATCATAACTATTTCACAATTTCAAAATTCATAAAAATTTTGTTTTCTCGATCTATCTATCCTCTTGTGTATACCACCTTGTAAAAAAAATATTTCCAACTATCCCTTGGAAGCCGTAATATGCTACTACCCAACTTGGAATTAACTAATCCTTAAAAATCATATTTCTAGGAAAATAATGCCTTTATAACTCAATAAAATCTCAATGCCTATTAATTGCCAATGCAATCCATCTAGCAATGTGTTTAACTTATGGGCATATACTAGTGTTATCTTACTAAACACGAAACTAAGAAATTTACGGTAGAAGGAGTCAAGCAAGATGCAATTCAAGGAGATCGAACGAGAGTTCGAAATTTGAAGTCAAGAAAGGATGTCAAGCAGGTGGATGAGATTCTAGACTCTAATCCTATATTGCAGGCCCGTTCGATACAGTCATTTAACCAAAACGGCAAACTCGACCTGTATGGGCCACAACAAAAATATGTAACACCCCAGTCCAAAAATACGTAGGACCAAGTACGTAGACATGCCAGCTGTATACATACGAAATACATGGACCTCGTATGTATACATAAGCTGTAAATGTAGTAATCCAAGATAACTAAATCTCATCCACAAAGATAAATGATATAAAGCAATTTTGAGTTTGTCATGTACACAATAGTTGGGCGGAGATAAGGTCCACTACCAACCAAATTAAATATGGAAAAATATACAAGGAAAGAATTTAGCAAGCACGAGCAAGTGACGAATCCAAGAGTAATCATCACGACGGAATAGAGCGCAAGTCATGGCCTTAGCTAGAGCACCTGCAAGAAATCACGAAGACACACACCTGGGGAAAAACCAGGTCCTCAGAGGGACGTAACAAGACACATAATATCATGCCAATAAACTGAATAAATAAAGCTCAATAAAAAAGTATGCATGTGTAAAGGTTCTAACCATTCTATGTGGATTTCAATTTAGAGGACAACATTCTACGCAGGGCTGTCTCAAGCATGTAATAAAGAATGGCCAACAAGTAGCGCTCATCCGAGACACTATCGGTCGGGTAACACGCAGCGCTCATCCGAGACACTATCTCCCAAATGTGTGTAAAATAAAGGTAGCCCCTACGCTAGTAGCTGTCCCCTCCCCCCCAATGATACTATACGTGTGTCGTAACCATGACACACAAACACGTGTCGTTTCCACCACACTGTTTTAATATAGATAACTGTCAAGTCTTCAAATCATGCATCTATTGACAGTTATTCCTACGCATGCGCACGGGTGATCAGCCAACACGCAAGTGACCACTATATGATACTCACAACTCTCCACACACTCGTGTACCATCGTGACAAGTCAATGAGACACACTAAATTTGACGGTAGTCACTTAACTCTAAGCCAATTGTATAATATAGTAATTTGCATCTACATATTTTAGAAAACAACTTAAAAATAAACACATGCATGATATTGAGCAAAAAATTTAAACAGTAAAGACAAGGTGTCTTGCCTGGTGTCGCCTGGTATTTCGTCTGACGTGGTGCGATGATCCGACAAGTCATGTTCTGTCCAATAGCCATGGTCGATGCAACATGGTCCGAATTCGCCAGAAAAGATGAATTTGAAATTAGTTACGATTTAGGTCGACAAACAGTGAGGATGTGCGAAGAAAAGTATTTATACCCTTTTATGAGATATTCATACTACTTGAAAATATCTTTTATTTAGCCAAAATAATTTTAATAACTACTTGAAAATAATCTATATATATATATATATATATATATATATATATATATATATATAATATATTATATATATATATATATATCACAATTTTTAGGAAACTATATTTTTATTATATCTCTATATATAAATACTTGAAGGAAATAAAATCATTTTTAACCTAAATTGTAAGTTCGTAAAATATAAATTTTGTAGAAGCTAACATGTTATTAGTCAAAATATTTGCAAGAAAATATACGGGATCTAGAAAAATATATATATCTATATATATATATATATATATTATAATATATATATATATTATATATATATATATATTATATATATATATATATATTTTTAAGTAGATAAATTCAGATAATATTATCTTTAGGGTTTTAAAATCTATTTTGAGAATCTAGGAAAACATTATAGTTTTAAAACGTAATTTGTCAAAATATAACCTATTTCTGAAAAGGGTAGAAAACATTATACTGCTACATATATATATTTTTTCTAGTAATTTGCTAATGCTAATAATAATAATAATACTACTAATAATAATTATATTAAAATAAATATTAATAATTATAATAATATTAATAATGATAATAATAAAAATCACTTTAGTAATAACAGTAATGTAAATAATAATACAACTATTAATATAATAATAATAACAATATAAATTTATTACTTATACAGAACTTTAGTTCTGTTCTCTTAAAAGGAGTAAGCAAATGGAGAGAGAGGGAAATTGAAAAAGGGGAAAAAGAGAGGGTTTACTTACGAAGGGGGTCGCCGGCGTGAGAGCGGCGCGACAAAGTCGGCGGCGGGGTCAGGTGACGCGGCATCTCGCGGAGAGACGGCCGACCACTGGAAAAATGGCGGCGGAGCAAAAAGGGGTTTAGGCGGACGGGTGCCCCGCCGGAGTCACGCGGTGGACGAGGCGGCGTCGATGCCACTGGAGATGGCGGCGGTCGAGGGTGCTCATGGCGGGCGGCGGCTGGTGCATCGTGGTGCAGAAAAGGAAGGGCGAAGGAGGAGGCGCGAGTTGGCCTCGCCGGAGGGTCGGCTGAGGCGCTCGCGGCGGTGAACGGCTTGGGCGGAGACCGGAACGGCGGTGGATCTGAAGAGAGCTCGCCGGATCTGAGCGCTCCGGCTCGGCGCGGGCTTCGGGGTCGGCGCCGGGCGCTGATGGGGCTCCGTGGTGGCGACGAAGGGTGGTCCAGCGGCAGAAGGAAACAGCACCACGATCGGTCGGTGGATGGGCGCGCCTGCGCGGAGGCGGCGGTGGCGGTCGTCGCCGGCAGCGCGCCTGGGGAGTGGCGACGGCGCGGGATTCGTCCACACGGCCAGATGAGGACGGCGAGAGCAGCTGTTTGTCGAGGCGGTTGAGCGCAGCAGATCTGGGGCGCGCAGCGGTAATCGGCGGACGACGAAGGTTAGGGTTTCCTCTTCCTTCTTCTTTCCTGATTGTGTGGTAGCCGGAGTTGGTGGTTGGGGTGATATGGGGGACCGCCAGGGGGTCGCGGGGTTGCAGCGGTGGTCCTGGTTATGGTGTTGGTGCTGTACGTGGAGAAGGCGTCGGAAAGGCGACAGGTGGTGGAAGATGGCTGTGGTGGTGGTTATGCTGGTGTTGGGTAGTGGAGACAGGGTGCCGGGTTAGCCGGCCAGGAGGCTGACCATGGCGATGGTGGCGAAGGTTGTTCTGGTGGCCGTCGGCATTGGGTTTGGTTGGTGACGACGACGTGGTGGCGGTGATGTAGGCTGTACGAGATTTTAGAATAGGATTAGGAGTCTGGCATGGTGTCCGGTGTGTCGGACACGGAGGGAAAAATGTATTTGTAGATAATGGAATGAATTCTGGGCACGGGCACGGACACGAGGCACTGCACTTTGTGGTGGAATATTAGTTTAGTCAAATTTATGGAGGAGTACCTGCCTATATATATAGGATGTGGGAATTCCCAATTGGATAGAATTAGGAGTAGTTTAAACCAAAATAGATAATTTAAATTAAATCAAATCTAATTTCAAATTAAAATCCAAATTTAAAACTATAGTCTACACCCAATTTAAGAATAATCCTATCTTTAAACTATTTAAATTAAAACCATGAAACCAAATCAGGATTTAAAAATGTCCACAATAGTTTTCAAATATATTTCCAAAAATACCTCTAATAAAAATTTCGAAAATTACATTATTTATTTAAATCATTCCATAAAATTAACTCAAAATTTAAATTGTCACAAAATTTTAAAATATGTTTTCAAAAATACTATATTAATAATTTCGAAAATTATTTTATTATTAAAAAATAAACTAATAATTGATTATGAGATATGTATGCATAATTATTTATACAAAATTATGTTTTTCTAGTATACAATGAAATATAATTTATTATTAGTAAATGTTAGAAAAGCTTAAAATAACAAACTTAGAAATTTGTAAAATGGCAAAAATAAATATTTATATATATATCACTTTGAAAATAGAAAAACTTTTTTTAAAAAATATGTACGCTCGCACATATTCGCACTCGTCGAGCAATTTCGAAAATCAAAATGTCGCGCGTGACGTACAATACGATTATGAGACGTACAATACAAAATTTTAAATCAGTACCAAAATAAAAAAAATACAGTAGAAATTTAGGGGTTTTACATTTTTATATCCTTCTCAATTTTGTTCTAGCTTCGTCTTTTAATTTTGAGGACGAAATTATTTTTAAGGAGGGTAGATTTGTCACTACCACTTTCTAG
>JANAVB010042617.1:21137376-21231380 GCA_029216955.1 Iris pallida
TTCCTAGAGCAGCACAAGGAATCAAATATAGTAGTGTAATTAATAGATAAAGGAGTCAATAGGCACAGATTTGTGTCTAGGTATTGTTATGCACAAAGGTAATTTAGAAATAGGGACATCTACTTATGTAGAGGGATGCACAAACCTGATAGAAAGAATGGGTATAGTCGAATAAGGTGTGCACAGGAAACTAAGTGGTGCAGATAGTTACCTATTTAACCTGTAAGGGCTAGGATTATAGTTAGATGCAATATGTGCAGTATGCGAAGTTTGGGAAGGGAATCATGTGCATAGAAATACTTTGTGTTCAAAGGATGCATTAGTTTTTTGTGTCAGACGTATGTGCAGGAAGAAGAGATGTAGCAACATCTGATAGGAGTTACTGCAGTTGCTGCAGTAACAAAATCGACCATAGGTAGTAAGAGGAATGTGAATTCCTGGGTGTATGTGTTTCGAGGGGGCAGTAACTTCAAGCAGCAACAGCAACTACAAATAACAACATGTATTGTATCCGAAAACCAATAACGATACCTGGTGTTCGGGTCCCATGAAGAGGTAGGAGTCCGTACATGTCTGTACCAGTGCATATTCAATATGTGAAGGGACGCATGGGGTATCAGAGTTTAAGGGTGAGTATACATATGGGGAAATTCGTGTGACTAATTAACTATATGCAAATTTCAGGTTATTACCTGTGATTTCACTGAACAGTAGGAATGGTATCCTTAGAATAGTTCATGTAAGAATGAACTCTAAGAGTACCAGTTCTATACACCTGTATAGATGGTACCAGCAGGTTGAGTACAGGAACTGCTAGGTAGCAGCTTCCTATAATAGAAGTAGTGGTTAACTACAGATCCAGGTTAATGTAGTAGGGGATCATGTATGAGTATAGAGGGCAGCAGTTACACAACAGGGAATATGTCTCTGTGTCTCAGTTCTAAGGTGCAGAAGGGATAAGCAGCAGGTAGCTACCAATGAGTGAATTTGTAGTGGTTTAATATCTTTTGTATCAAGTGAATATACAAAGATCAACATACATGATGTATATATATGTGGTTTGGTATCGGTACAAGTTAGATATTGATTAGGTAACTCAAGAGGGTAAATTGGCGGTTATCTATGATAGATAGTATAAATTATATATATGAATACCAGTATAGAAAATAATAGGTAAACAATAATAATCATAGGTGTCTAATACTGAAAGAGATAGGATTGATGATTAAATTTCAAATCCTTATTAATCTTTATAATTTCTAAAAATAGGTTACTAGGAATTGAATGAGGTACCGAACCCATACCAGCAAGGACACAAGGCGAGTATATTTTTTGTTTGTTTCCAATATTGTTAATTACTATATTATATTGTCTAGTTGTATGATACATGATTCTTGACACGCTCGTTAAAAGGTTAGCACTTCGTGCATATTATGCCATTTTTAAAATGTTATATTCGGACGGGAAAGTACTGAGTAGATGTATGATCACACCTTAGACCTTGTTTATTTTTTATGCGAGTAGACCTTGAGGATGCAAATCCATATATACCTTCCGGTGTAACTACCCAACCTGATCACATATTGAAAGTAGTACTTCAACGCACTTAGACCTTGTCCACTCTTTACTTGTCTTCATATAGCTCATGTCCTTTTTTTCATGCTATACTTACTCTGATTATCTCATCATGTATTTATGCCTAACCACAGTTTTATAGTCGTTATCATATACTTGGAACTGTATGCAATGAGTTGTACTCATTCCATCCTTACTGGGTAAACATTTTAGGTGACTACGATGACGATGGATGCCCTACTCATTATGGTCCATATGAATGGAACATACCTGAGCCTGACCTTACACTACAGGGAGATCTGGGGGAGTTAGCAGCACATGACCTTGTTCCTACTGCTTAGTTAGATTAGATTCAGTTTTTGGTCCGAATTTGTCTCTGGATTTAGTTGATTATTGCTCTTTGATATTTGACTCTATACTTAGTTTCTGGAGTTTATTATTTTATGGAATTGTGACTATTAATTCTTCTATTTATATTCCATTGTGCGATTCTTTGTTTAGAACTATGATTGAGTATTATCTGGTTATACTTTATTGTCCTACCAAGTGGAGTTGAATATATTTTGTAGGTTGTTCATCATATCGATATTATACAGTGTTCTACCGCCGACACTATGATGTAGGCTGGGCGTACCCACGATTCATACCCAAATGTTGGGTACAGGTCATGACAAGTATTTCCATGGAAATATACGTAATTAAGTCATGTATTATTTATTGATTTTTAATCATTAAAAACACCTATTTATATCATATATATTCTATTTGGTTTAGTTTTATGTGTGTGACACTGAAACATGTCGAATTGAACCTTGAAAAACCTAGTTTCATTAGGTTCTTGAACCTGAAAGTCACATAGGGTTATGACGAAATTTCCCATATGAAAACCCTTAAATATATATGATATTTATGCAATTAAGGTTCTATTTTAACATGGATTTTAAGGGCAATTGTGTTGGCATAATTCAACTCTAGGATTAGTTTAGGTAGATGACCTAGAATAACGATCGGGAGCATTTTGAGTACCCTACAAATGTAACCTAAAATTTTAGGTATATGTTACCATTAATATCTATTTAATATACATTAAATTCTGATTTTAGGTGCTGAATTTTTACATTTTATCAATTTCTCTAAGTTAGATTAATTTAATAGCTAGTTGGGTTCAAAACATGTTCGATGCGACCTAGAAAACCTGAGGTAGGAATAGAATAATGGTAGTTTTCATTTCTAGGATATTATTGGCCAAAAATGATTTTTATAAAATATATATATCTTCTAAATTTTTATTAATAATATCAAAATTTATTTGTTTTTAATTTAAAGTTAGACAATAGATATTTTATGTGACCATAATTGGGCTATACCTAGGAAATGTATAGATTGACATCAAAGACTTACTAAAATATTTTTAGCACCTATAAGTTATATATAATCATAACTATTATATTATAATTTTAAAAACTAAGTTTTATTAGGAAATGATTAGCTTTATAGTTTAGAAGACCATTAAAAATGTTTCGAAGTCATATTGATACAAGAAAGACCCAATTAGAGGAATCCTTATCACCTATGCGTAGAAGAGAAGTTAGTAGACCCTTGTGACTTAGCTATATGCATATTTGGAAATTACAGATATTAGAAGACTATAAGTTAGATGAATTTCCGTTAATTTAATTTGTCAAATTATAACCTAATTATAGCATCTAGTTTTCCTTGCTAGTTGAGATCGTATAATGTCACGTTGTATAAGTATTAATTATAGGTTATGTTCAATTAGTAATTTAAGTTATTAATTAATTTTTTAATATTTAATATAGGCTCCCATGATACTTTGACTTCTGGCCAAGGATCGAGGTCGCAACTCTTATTTCTTGGGGATCCTGGCAAGTATACCTTGCCTTGTTTTTACAGTATTAAAATCTCATAAATATTATCATATATCTCTGTGGTAGAAATAGTATAAAGGTCGCGTCTGGGAATGCCTCGGGTGTAGTCGACGAAGGCGTCGATATGGGTTGTATTGACCTAGTACTAGTGGACCTACCTAGAGTTGTGGAGCTATTGTTATAGTTCCCAGACCTTGACATGAATCATTTCACGACACTGAGAGTGATAATAAGTTCATGTTGGACACGGGCTTGTGCATCCGACTAGCTATCGATGCAGGAAGTTCGTGTAATGGAATAATGATAGTAATAGTTAGTCTAGTTGTGACTTGGCATTTAGATATGAAATGTACATGTCGTAGTGACGACTTGTGCATTTATATTGGGTGGGGAGGATCATTAGTAGGCATATGGAACAACCAAATTGGTATGTCGTAGTCTTCGGATGACACTATGGAGTCTTGATTACCTAATTCTAGTAGCTCGATAACATGGTATACGTTATCGTAGGATTATATATGTTGTCGATATAACAGGCGATGGTCGCTAGCGCTACGCTATGTCGATTGATGATATATATCAATGTATACGGTATCCAGCCATGGGCTATGCCAGAGATCGTTATTGAGCTTGTCCTACCCATACGTACCAAGGTTACCCTCAAGTGTATTCACATAGTGGTTAGTTCACCTTTATGTTATTACAATATCACTTTATGGCATGTATTTTGTATCTTGTTACATACCTCTGTGGACCTGGCTTTTCTTTCAGATCCTGACGAGCACCTTTATCCGACTGTCTACGGTTTGGGCCTGGAGACTGGTTTTGTGTTATCAGAGGAGCTTGAGGTGCTTCTAGCGGAGTTTTCTTGATCTGGATAGGCTTGGTTAGAAAAATGTTTCTGATCTTTCTAGTTGTACTGATGTTTATTTATCTATTTCTAGACATCTCCATTTATATACTTTCAGTGTTGTACTGTGTGTTTGTTCCCACTAGATTTTGTTCTAGGTATGTTATGTATCTTAAACATTTGAATATACATATATTTTCTTTTCTTAGTTTATTTTGTGGATGAGATTAGATGTCATATTTCACCTGTGTACTCTGGTTTGACTTAGCTTAATTTACAGCATAGTACAACCTAGATGGATCCTTAAATTGGGTATTCTACTCTGTATTGTATTAGTTGGCCGATGCCACGTGTCTAGTTCTATCTATTTTAAGACTAGGGCATGACACACATCACTATACCATGAGGTCCATCATCTTTGTATTGCTGTCTACCACTCTTCATTCTATAACATTATGTCCACTTGCCTATGTGAGGTGCTATGCCGCTATGACTTGGCCCGAAGCCGAGACTTTACCCTTACGAGGTACCTCATGTGGTGTCACCCTACTGTAGCATGGCGTACTTCGCTTCTTTGCAGTGCTATGCTACCCGTGCTTTCTGTAAAGCACGCTGGACATTCCAAAAGCCCGAGAACTCATTAAGGCTTCCAAGTCATCCTCCCATAAAACTTTGTTCTATGTAAAGAACAAAAAGTAGACAACAGTGGTTCTGGGTTCGTAACACCTCAATGTCCCAAAGGACTATACATTGTCCTGATATTCTTCCAGTCAATGGTTCTCTCTTGAACCAAAAGCTAGATGCTTGCTAGATTTCTCCTTGAACCAATAACATAAAACTTTATGGTAGGATTGCAGACACACAAAATCAGAGGTCCTTCAAGCCCATTTTCTTATTGAGTCCTCGACCAGCTGGCGCTTGAGGCCTTGATGAACGGATCCATCAGATTCTTCTAACTCCGAACAATACCCAATGTAATGATCCACACTTGATGCACTCATTCAGTGCCTTGTGCCCTAGACACACAATTCTCTTCTTATTATGAAGAGATCATCCGATGCCACTGCTGTAGCCAGCTGGTTGTTGTAATACATTGACATCACCCGAATTTGTGCTCTAATAACAGAAAGATCATGCCCGATTGTCGCAATACATCGGCATCATCCGAATTTGTGCAGCAATAACGAAAAGATCATTCCTGGGCTCCTTAAGCCATTTTGCTTCATATCCGAAGCAATTCTGCTTCATCCGTTGTAGCTGACATAACTCAAATTCCATAGTGAGAGAAAGGTTTGCTTCTTCAACTTCCTCGATTTAGAAGCACTACCCATGGACCTAATTCTTCGACTTCTGTGATATAGTAGTACTACCCATGTAGAAGATGTAACCTCTTCTTTCTTTCCTTCTGAGCACCAACTGGCATCACTGAAAACTTCTACCCCTGCAGGGTAACTGTTGTAGTGCATCCTTCTTAGTCCTTGAGAGATATCATATTACTCTCTTCACAGCTTTCCAAAGATCAACACTTGGATTGCTCGTGAACCGACTCGATATACCTATAATAAAAGCTATGTCAGGCCTGGTGGACTACAAGAAATCCGGGTTTTCGTGAAAAGTAATCTGTGACAAGTGTAAAACTTGTCACTGAAAGGAATATTTTTGTGACAAATAATTTTTGTTGTCACTCATAATTTGATTCTGTGACAATAGATATTTTTCATACACAGTTAAATCATTTAGTGACCATGTTTTTATTGGTCGTCACTTAATGTGGTCACTGAAATAAAATTTAGATTTTAGAGACAAGTTATGTGTGATAAGGGAAATACTTGTCAGTTAAAGTTTTTTTTTTAGTTACAAGAAAATATTATTGTCACATAAAAGTATTAGCCACAAAATTAAAATTTTATTCTTGTCACTTAAAATTTTCTTTTAGTTACCAAACAATTGTACGTCACACAAAAGTACTAGTCACAAAGAAAAAAAAATATTTCTTGTAACAAAAACTTAAAATAATATTAAAAAGTTAAACAAAACAATATTCTAATTTTCATACTATTTTGAAATTAATATTTAAATTGTAACAGGATTTGACCATACCAAAAATATTCATATCAAATGTCACAATCCTAATTATAATCCGGCTGTACATAAAAAATAATTCCATAAAATATTCACAATTCTCCAACCGAATTTGGAATCCTCTTACTATCCTATATATGAATACTAAAATATCCATAAATACCATCTTCTTCATCCCCCTTTCCTATGGAACCCTAGCAATTCCCTCCTTTTTTCCACGAAATCACAAGACCTAGCAATTCTCGCGCCCCCCTTTTTTTCTCCATGATTTCTTTGCTACCAAATTTCCCTCCCCCCATTCCCGCTACATATTCCCCCATCTTTTTTCACTGAAGGGCACCTCTCAAACACTCTTTCCTCCCTAAAAAATTAATTGAAGAAGAGGTATTGGTTCTCCCTCACTTCTATATTTTTTCTATCCTTGAATGATATTGAACCCGAAAATTCTTCTACACTCAGGACTAACCTCCATTGTCTATCGTACGGTTGCAGCAATCGTTCGTTTGGCAGCAATCATTCCCCAAACGAAGTCGGAAGCCGCTCGACTGCTCGAGGAGGACAGATAGCCATTGCCATCATCATAAAATTCAAATTCTTAAGGTGCGTGTGTCTAAAATTTACTAATTGAGAAAATTTCTGTAATTTTTGTGTTGGAATTAACTAATTATACTTATGTATTTTCATGTCTCTTTGTGTTATGTATGTTGAATTGTACAACACGATAAAATTGTTTACAACACGACAAATTTGTTTACTTTGTATGTTTTTTCTTAACTGGGGAGATTGTCTCATTACAGTTGGTGTTTCGTTAAGCTTCCCAAGGAGACAAGCCTTTGAAAAAACAAAAATCATTTTATGTGTTTGTAGTTGTATTAAATAGAAAGATACTTTAATGAGTCATTGTCAGTAGTTGTCCTATTGTTATATGGTCGGTTGTTTAATCCGTTTTTTCTATGTTGGTCGTACCATGTGGAACATGTATTAATGTTGTAGATGGTTGTGTGAGGTATCGTTCCTTACTTGGAGCTGTTAGCAATCACCAGAAGAAGAGGGGTCATTTGTCATCGTGGGTCCCTCAAGCCTACGACCATACTTTAAGCATATGTAGACAAGAAAAACTGGTACTTGTAGGTATAAGTGTCCGTATTAATAGATGACTAATATTGTACCTATTTAAAAAAATTGTGTCCTATATTTGTATTTTTTTTCCTTAAATCATATTCATGTCCGTATTTGTGCAAAGGCATTACCTATGTATTTTTCTTCTAATAAGATACTGATAAAATCCAAAACTATAATATGGCTAGGTTTTAGACAAGTATAAAACAATTACTATAAGGTTGTACTATGTAAATATTATAATTATACTATCTTTGTGTCGCAATGTGCATATTTGCCTCATCAATATTGTGCTTAGTTTTGGCCGATGCAAGGCGATGTTCTGCACCCTACATATATATATTATTCTCTTTATAAATTTATATTACATGTGTTTTTATTTTGTTCATGTATTAGCTAGCAGTCAAAGGCCCAAATTGTTAGACTAAATCCATACTTGGATTTGATTAGGTCCGAAAAGTATTGTATTAAGCTCATTAAAGGCCCAAACTGGTAAATTAAATTGATGTTGAAGTTTGATTAGGTTAGGAAAGTATTGTATTAACTAGGAATAGTAATCCTAGACAAGTTAGAAGAGAACCTACCACACAAAATGCGACCTTTGCAATTATGTTCTGTATTGAGAAGGAATCAACACAAAGAACAGCAGCATAGTGTCCTTTTCAAAAAAAAACCTTGTTCAATAAGCACTACGACAAATAGGGCATATAATTGAATTATTGGAGATTCATGGAAGGCTTATACTCCCAGATAGAAGCAGAATTAAGAATTATTGCAAATCCTATCAATATTCTCGTAGAATTAAGAAGTTAGATGTACTTGGATTTTCCTAATTTCTCATATTTATGATTAAAGCACTATGAATTACAAGAGGGAGTGATATAATAGCTAGCATGGAACTGTCAAAAGCTAACAATCAGGTAAAATCTCATTAAAAGGGAAAAAAAATGCATCTAAACATAAAGCAGAAAAGTTGCAAAACTTACCTTAAGGGTTAGTCCCCTTCTTTTGCAACCATGGAGTGATGCATCTTGCATGAAACTGTGAAAAGAATAACAATCAGGCATAAAAAAATTTATTATGTCAAACTGCTCATTTTTCTAACAAGGCCACATAATATGATATCAACCTACCCGAAATCCAGTCTAATACCTTCATTATCGACAATCAGAAATATAATTGGGCAATTCTAGCAACAGTCAAGATGTCACATGACAAGTACTAAAAAACTTCACTAATATTTAAAATGGAGAGCATGTTTGAGGATAGAACCTCTTAGTAGATGGCTACAAAATTTCTCTACCAAATACTCAAGCCAATATAGTATACCTCAAACTTGCAGGGATTAGAAGATAGAATATTGCAGCTCTAAAATCACTTCACATATGTTTTCTCTTTTGCTCTGAGTCTGAACCATCATAATAGGTATGTAAGCTAAAGTTTAGAACAGTTAATGGAACCATCATACTAGGTGGTGTTTAAAAAAATCATATCTATTACTACTGTTGTACCAAGTACAGGTTTAGTTGTGGTTGACTGTTGTAACACCCAGTTTCTAAAATGAGAGTAATTTTGAAATTTTGTATTTTAATTTATTTAATTATGGTATTTAAAATTTTAATATAATTTTTAGTAATTTTTAATCATTTTAAAACTATTCAAATCATGACTTGTGATTGGTGTGCAGCTAGTGAAACCATAGAGACTGTCTACCCTAGAGTCTAGCCATGTGATTAGGGTATTTTATTTATCATTTTAGTTTGAGGGTATTTGGTCATTTTGACTTGTTTGAATTATTTGATTATTTATTGAATTGGTAAATTTTTAGTTTGACTTTGACTAGTTTGAGACTTGTAGACTAGCCTAGAACCTAACCCTAGCTATGGTAACCCTAGCCTAACTTGAGTTAACCCATTTTAGTCATTAGAGATTGGTTTTAGAATGAGAGGATTTGGTTTAGTGAAATTAAGTCATGACTTATGGTTTAATGCAATGACTTATGATTTAATGACTTGTGAATTAAACCATAGGCCCATGACTTAAGCCCAAACCCCAACAAGCCCACCCATGGCAGCCAACCTAGGGTTTCACACCCTATTTAATGCCGCTTCCATTTGTTCTTGCCTCTTTTATTTATTTCTTCAAGTTTTGAAGAAAGAGGTTTGTCCATTCTTCCCAAACCCATAGATTATTCATTTTAATTTTTTTCCACTCTAGTCTTTTGCATTATTTCCTAATCCAGCTCTATTTGATGTCCATGGAGAGAAATCTCAGGTTTGGACCAATTTGGAGCACTTGGCCATCAAGAAGGAACCCCCCTTTTTGAATCTTTTTAATGCAAATTGAACATATAGGTAAATTCCTATTCCCTCCACCAAATTTCATTTTTTTTTTGCATGGATAGGAAGCCCTAGGTGTCCCCTAGCCGTAGGTATTGGTTTTGTGTCGATTCGTGTCCGTTTGGTGTCCGTATCGGACACGTATCATGTGTATGTGCATGTGTTTGTGAAAATGCCACAAAGGATTTTTATTTGTTATTTTTGAAAAGTGTTTGAACAAATTTGATGATTTATATGTGTACATTGATTTGCAACGGGACTGAGCACGAATTTGAGTCGTGTCCGTGTCCAAAACGGACACGAACACGTCCGCAGCAGCCTTAGGGCAGTGCCCTGCTACTCGACCCTTAGTTCTCCACTTGTAGGACACTTGGACACCTAAAAATTGACATGAACCTGGGGGCTACCACTGACAGCATGTCCCCAAAGTTTGGAGACATCTGGTCGAGTGTCCAGAGAGCAATCGAGCCCGCACTGACATGCACTATCGCACGCAGGCAGCTGTACACATGCACAGACACACACAAACGTGCGTTCGTGTCCTTTGTAGACACGTCGTGGACATGTATCAGGCTACCCCATATATAGCCCTACCCTAGGCGACCACGTGGGTGTGTGCACGTGACACGAAGTGTCGTGTGTCGTGTCCTACACGCATGTGCACGCGTGTACGACGCTGTCGAAGTGCATAGTTCACGTGTCTGTGTTAGTTGTGATTTGGACACGATTTTGTCTAGTTTCTTGGACACAAATGAATGCCTGGACACGTACCCATATATGACACTAATTACCAACCTACTGATTGTGATTTTGTTGAGTAATTAGATTCGAATCATGAAAATCCTCCAATTTCTGATACTTACTGATACACCCTTTCACTGAATGATTTTCTGGGTATTTAAACTGCATTTTCAACTGATTTTAATGATGTAAATGATTAGATAGGTTCACCAACACATGTTTTAGATTGTACGAATGCTGGTTTAAGACTGGTCTTCGAGAATTTGGGTTCGAATGAAGTTTTTCCTTTTTTATGATACATGTGCTGATTTCTGAATAATTGTTATTAAAATGTGAATTTTACTGTTTCTTTTTTCCATGATTAAATTGTCATGATAGGTTCAACTACTTGTGTAAGGAGTAATATACATGTTAAACTTCATCATTGTGAAGGATTATAGGATTTCGAATGGGGTTTTGGTGTTGTCAAGCATTGATAAATGGTTAACAAGTGTAGAGTTTTTGGTATTCAAACTCAAGAGTTTGATGTTAGGTTCCTGAGAATTTAATTTCATATTGCATTAGGTTTATTGAAATGAACTGCTAACTGAACGCCCCTTTTTCCTGTCCAGTTCATTTATACACACACACCCCCTCTATCCATCCTGTCACTCACACAAACTGCAAAACCTGAAAATTCCTTTTCTTAACTATGTTGAACAATGGGTTTGAAATGGACTTTTGGATATGCTAACTACTAGAGATTAATTTCACTGGAACTGTCATTAGATATTAAAACCCGAAGCTTGTCACCTCTATTCTTATATGTACACTGTCAATGTATAACACACACTAGCCTACCCCCTTTATGTCACCTTAGAACACATACACACACAATATCATGACACATGGTTATTCATTAACCCTTCTATACATTTGACACTCTATACACACACACACATGCTCTACATTACCCTCTCCTTTCCCTCCTTATGTATATATATGAGTATATATATATGTTATAATGTATATAATATAGGTACCATAAATCTATATGTATTTGTGCATATATGTATGCAATGTATACATGAATACAATGCATGTCCTAAAACCTCCTAAATTTCTGAACATATTGCCTACATGGAACCTTCATAACCCACATACACTAAACCTGAAATTGATACATTATATTGATATTGACATATTACATCACTGATTTCAGATTTCAAACACACTTGACACATTGACATATAGCTATGTACACATCTAATACACACACATTTCAACCCATGTAAACACACACCTTGTCATGCACACATACACCTATGGACACATTGCCATGTATCCCCCTCTCTACCTCATCATATGTGTATATAAATATATTATCTGAATGCTTGATATAATAATGTGGCCTATAAGTGAGTGTGTGTTATTATATTAAATTAGATAAATATGCAATGTATACAATATGTGTGAAAATGTGATATGACCTATATGGCACATAGCCTATGGGATGTACCCTATATGATACAGCCTATGTATATGGCTTGAATGCCCAGTGAATGTGTGTTGTTGGTTTGTGTAGCCTAGTTTTGATGTGTGCTTGTTAGACTATGCTTGGTTAGGCCTAGTGAGACTTGTTAGACTAGTTTGGGCTAGGACTTGACCTAGTTGACCAGTATGGTTGACTAGAGTTGACCAAGTATTGACTTTAGTCTAGTTTGACCCAGACAGCATGCAGATGCATAGTTGATTACATTCATCATCCCCTGTATACATCTTGACTCGTGTTGCTCTAACTAGGAGTCAGGTACCTCATCTCGGACAGTACATTTACTTCAGACATTCAGATACCAGGTGAGTACATTCTCTGATCATTTTATAACTTGCTTAGAATTATATTCCTGCTCTAGTTTACCTTATTTGATGCTGTCACGATATTATCATGGATTGGTACTATATGGATCCCTACATTGAGATGTTATCCCCCCTCGGGAGCATTGGATACATTGTGTCATGTGTTTTATGTACATCGTGTATTCTTTGCTCTCATGTTATTCATGTTTCTCATGTGCATCATGCTCGTTCATGCTCGCTCGTGTACTCTCATGTGCTCTCATGAATCGATCGTGTTTCTTATGTATCTCATGTATAACCTATATTGCATGTGCACTCATTTATGAGCCTTCATGTAAATTTTATGTGCACCCGTTTATGGGCCCCCATGTGAACTTTACGTGCACTCATGTATGAGCTCTCATGTATACTTCATGTGCACCCATTTATGGGCTTCATGTGAAAACCATGTACGTAACATAACTTGTTTGGATCCTTGTGTATTGATTGGGGTATGGGGGAGTATAAATAGTCATGTGAACAACTCCAAAGTAGTATAGCCATGTGCGCCTCTTTAGTATAGTCATGTGCAAATCCAGCCGTTCATGTGTCGACTTTGTACTCTAAATCACTAGTCATTGGTATCTCTCTAATTATAGTAGATATTTCTATTACAGTTCTATCTCTGTTTGCATCATGTACTTTCTTTCAGTTTAATGTATCGTACTCTCTTGCATATTTATATTCTCTAACCTGTTATGATCTGCGTGAGATGTATTGTGCTCGCTCCCGTCCTGACTGGACCTGTTGAAAATTTTATAGAGGATGATGAGGAACCCTGCACCCCTTACTTTGGAGCTTGCCTAGATGACACTCACGACCTGGACCCCTGGGGAGGTTCAGGCAGCTGCTGAGGATGATACCTTGCATAGTATAGATAGCTTAGACTGTTTCTTTCCATGTTTTAGCTGTTGTCTTTATTTTCAGAGTTGTATATTTTAGAGATGTTGAGACTGGTAGTTGATGAGACTTGTTATTTTATTTCTGTTGTACCTCAGTTGAGGATTTCTTTATCTATTTTATCGTGCCATATTCTATCTCTAGATTGTGATTCAGTTGTACCTCTGTGTTGGCCTCCTTATGGAGCGTATTTCATGTTAGTAGTTATAGTTCATGACCTAGAACAGCGTTCTACTGCCGACACTGTGGCGTAGGCCGGGCACTGTTACGTACTCGTACCCTCACGGTGGGTGCGGGTCGTGACAACTGTTGTAGCAAATTTTCGTAATTTGAGTCTTATGGGTCTTCTTCTAGTAGATGATTTAGACAACTGTTTTATACAAGTCCAAGTCAGTGATACAATTGACTTTCATGTACTAGTTAAACAAAATAGTCATAATGCAAAATTGTGTCAAATTCACAAAAATCAATAATAGTCACTACAATTTACATCCCTTTCCAAAAACGAATTGTTATCTTCATACTTCTTCATTCTTAATTATTGTTGTGTATATGGTCTGACATCAAAATTCCTAGACTTCAACGAGTGACTAAATGGACTCTAGTGTAGTACCAAAGCAGTGATTGTAAGATCTATTTGTCTTTCTTTTACATCACTTTGTATCTCAACTTGGAGACGGCAGCCTCATATCTGATAAGAAACCCCTACTATTGTATTCATTTCTGATACAGGAAAAGAGCCCATTTTGTCATACGTTTTCATAACAGAAATGATCTAAAAGTCCATAATTGGCCATGCACAAACGATAAAGAAAAAAAGTATACAAGACATACTTCTGCATGTACAAACGATAAAAAAAATTAAACAAGAAGCTCTTGGCAATAACCACCAGAAAAAATAAAAACATTGGCTTGTGCATCTCGGCCCATGGTTTGGCCTCGTATTCCCTTTTCACTATCTTCCTTACATGATGCAGCTTTTGCTTCTTCATTAAAAATGTTACTTTTTTTTCCTTAAGAAAATGTTTCTTTGTAGTCAAATTATCACCTTCCTCGCATGCAACTTTTTTATTTATGTTGGTCTTTTTCTTGTATTTTCTAAAAACTAGTGGATCCTAGCATGATTAACCCCAGAAATAAACTTAGAACATATACACACAATGCAAGGAATCAAGGAGGAAAAGCACTAAACATCATCGTAGAAACACATACAACAAAACATGATTTTAAGACCAAAATTGCACATATTTTATAATAAATTATACGAAGTACCTAGATCCCTAATACCTTTAATACTTTAAGGTGTTTGGCAACTTTAGCATGGGTTGAAGCCTCTGAATACTAGCTTTAACACACTGTCAAAAGCTACCTTATGGTTTTGGAAACCTACCTTACGTTAAATCTGCACGACCACTAACCTGCTACCATATTATTGAGCATTCTAACTACATGGCAACTGGCACACCATATTATTGGCAAAGTAGATGGCCCATGGGCTAGCCCAAAAAAAGTCTAACTCAATACTTGCACGATTGTGAAATAGATGTAAAACTCCTATTTTTTAATTATTTTTTAATTATTTTATTAGACTTAAAAAATAAATGTATACAATTTATGGTTTATTTATTTTTTTATGACCTGATTTAGCCAATTCAGCCCGAACAGGGCCCGAACAAAATTTTAAGCCCATGTGAGCATGTGGGGTGACTAAGGTGGCCATATAGGAATATTTTGTGTATGTACAAATATTTTTAAATTATTTTTAGAACTTGTTGAATATTTATTGACTTTGGGTACAAAAATCTACATTTTATTAATAAAATAATATTTTAAATTTTACAATTTCTGGACCCGGATGAGGGTGTACGGTATGAGTTCACCCATTGGGACGATTTTATAAAATTATTATTATTAAAGTTATTTTATGGAAATTTAATAAACATGTTTTCCTATTTAAATATTATTATTATTTTGAGTTGATTGAATTTATATATATATATGTAGATATGCTCAAATATATTAAATAATTGGATAGTTGACTTTTAAATAGTATTTGGATTTTAAATAGATTTTTGGTGTATTTATGGATATATATATATATATATATATATATATATATATATATATATATATATATATATATATATATATATATATATATATATATATATATATTGAAGTAAGAAAAATATAAGAAAAGAAAAAGGAAAAAAAATAGTAAAGAAATGGGTGGTCGGCCCCACCCGACCACCCACCTCACAAACAAAGAAAAAGGAGCAGCCGCAACCAGCAGCTTGTGCGCCCCCCCCCCCTTGTCCCCACAAAGCATAAGTAAAAGTAGCAGCAACCTCTAAGTATATACAAACAAATCTCTTCCTCACTTATATATATAAGTATATACAAGTTTTTGAAAACCCTAAAATTCGAATCTCCTTCTCCTTCCTCCTCTTTCCTCCTCCCTCTCCTCGGCGTGCGTGACCAACCTCGTCGGAGCGACAGCAGTCCCGTCCCCCGGTCGTCACAACGACAACAACAACAACAGTTTTCCACTTTAAGGTATCCCACTTCCCCGATCGATATCTCCCTCATTTTAATTTTATTTTTAGATCCGTAAATTCGTGTAAAAAGCCCACATGACCCTCTTCGAGATCCCCCAGGTGGATTTCGACATGGCCATCTAACTTGCTCAAAAAATCGAGACGAAGTTGGAGAAAAACCCACTTTTCTGAAATATTAAAAACTGTTGGAAAACACCAACTTGTCCGCCAATTTTCTTGCTGTGCATTAAAGATGTATAGAAACTAATTAAAGGTAGTCAAAGGCAATATAACCTATATTGTAACGCACCTTCTGGATTCACTTTTCATCTAGTATGTAGAAAGTTACACGTTGTTAAAGTTCTCAAAAAAATTATAAATTCTGTTTTCAAAAAGTGGAAAAACACCTGATACGGCGTGCGCCCCGACAAACCGGGCGACATGGTCGTGCACTATACGCATCGAAAGGCGCGTATGGATGTTGTCGACATGTAGGAACTGACGGAACCCGATTTCGTTGCATGTACGCGACGAAATCAGTGCGTATCCGTCGAGATACCCCGTATTAACCCTTTGCAAATTAAGTCACAAATTTGTGCACACTCATCATATCGCAATAAAACTTGCGTCATTGGACTCGAAATATTTTTTTGGTCCTATAAGCCATGTTTGGTCCGATTCTGAGACCGTTGATCGGGGCGCTATTTTGGCGGGCCCACAATCCCACTCAACGGGCGATTTTGTGCACAGCCCACCGGAATCTAAAATTGGACATACCTTGGGTTCGTCTCATGAAAAAAATCTGCAGACATGTAGTTTGATGACTTTAGAGACTGTAGGTTCTGGCGCGCATTTCGGTGCAAAGCGGGTCCAATGGCGGACATCTTTTTGACCCAAAATAACAAAGTTACCCCTGTTCCAGAATTTGACTTTTGGACAGGTGTTTCCTAGGCATGTCTTTTATTGCAAACTCGTTCGTGATGTTTGTTTCAGCATCCGAAGTTTCTTGTGAATTTTGACTTTCGTGTTGACGATTCTTATTGTTGGATTTTGCTGCTTCTCGTACCACCCTCAGGCAAGATACCTTGCCATTATACTGTTTATATTTAGTCTGTATTTTATTACATATCACTGTTCATTATTTCCAGTTATTGCAGTTCTTGATTTACTACATGCTCAGTGATTATTAATTTACTTTGTTACTATCCTTTGGTTGCACATGAACCTAGAGTTAAGGGACTATCGTCTGTAGTGTATCGCATATACCTTGACACAGTTGTACCACGAGGATGTGTAAGATGAGTAGCATGTAGAGGTTCTTGCATGTGGATTGATCCCCCATGCGCATGCGTTAGGGCTAACTGCTAATAGAGGCGTATTAGGAGACTTAGCAGTTAGTATAGGTACATGGTCGTGGATGCGACTTCACAGGTACATTAGGTGGGGAGAACAATACCTGACGTATGGGCTTCTTTGCACTTCCCTACTTACCTGTGCGCTCCGCCGGAGACGCAGGCTCCAGGTGCCCTCTGACGTTTTCCAGAGCGTTATGGACGTAGCCCCTTGCACATGATGCCCTCTGACGATCTTCGGACGTTACGGACGTAGGCCCCTGGTGCCCTATATGGGGACTATGCCGATCCCATTTACAACCAGGGCTCATGCGTCGAAAGGATTGTTTCTCAACTGCTTGTTCACTTTAGTATGGTTAGGTTACCAATTTAGGTCTTGTCACTTTCTTTAATTATGGCATAATTTATATTCAGTATTTATATGGCATGTTTATTGTATCTTGTTACGTCCCTCTGAGGACCTGGTTATCTCGCCAGGTGTGTGCTTTGTGACTTTTCACAGGTGTCCTAGCCAAAGCCATGATCTTCTCTATTTCTTCGAGGATGATTGCTCTTGGTTCGTCTTGCTATTTTATCGATCATTTCCTTGTATATCTTCTTTCCTTTAAATTGGTTGGTAGTGGATTTGTCTCCGTCCAACTACATATATAAATGACAAATTCTTGAGTTGATTAAAATATTATTCTTTATTGTTGTGGATGAGATTTACTTATCATGGTTTTACTGCATTTTACAGCTTATGAATACATACGGGGATCCATACATTAGAGTATACTTCGAATGTATACAGCTGGCATGGATACGTACCTAGCCCTAAGTATTTTGGGACTGGGGCGTTACATGTTTTTGTGGTGGCCCATGCAGGTCAAGTTTGTCACTTTGGTTATGTAATTATACCGGTGTGAGCCTGCAACATAGGATTAGAATCTAGGAATCTCATCCATACAGCTTGACCTCTTCCCTTGGCTTCAAATTCCGAACTCTCGATCGACCTCCTTGAATTGCATCTTGTTGATTCCTTTCTACCGTTGATTCTTATTTTTGTGCTTAGCGTCAACTAGGAAGATGACTACACTAGTATATGCTCATAGGTCAAACACATGGCTAGAATGGTTATATTGGCAATTGGAATACATTTAAGACTCTAATTGAGTTAAAAGCTTTTTTTAAAAGTGTGATTTAATGATTAGTAATTTGTAAAGTAGGATACTACCAAGGAAGGTTTTAATCTTAAGATTTCTAAATAGTAACCACCATAGGATTGATACTGCAAGAAGGAAAAAAATAGCTAGAACCTTTATACCCTTGATATAAGAAATTGATTAGCTTTTTAAGATTTGATATTTATGATTTACTGGATTATAGCTATACATCTTTGCACAAGTATAAAATTTATTTGCTTTTTGAGTTGTGATATTTATAAGTTTTAGTTGATAGATATACATCTTTAAACAAATATAAAATTGATTTAATTTCGAGTTGTTATATTTATGAATTATTGGATTATAGTTATACACCTTTGAACAGTTATAAATTTGGTTTAAAAATGATCTTAGCTTTTAAAAATGGCCATAGAAATTATTTAAATTTGAGTTGTACAACTTGCGATTTTCGTGTTTAGTAAATTTTGAATTTCAAGTGGAAGTAATGACGATGAATTTTGGTTTAAAATATTTGAAAGTTATAAAAATGATTTTTGAGAAATTTTTATTTTAAATGGTGTCCTATGATTGAGGATTTACAAATCTATTTAGATTTTTGGTAAAAAAAAATTGACTGATAAGATTATTTAAAAATTTAGTTTAATGTGAGATTGCTAATATTAAAAAAATTGAGAGAATTTCGAAGGATGTGATGGAAAGTTATTTTGATTGATTAAAGGAAGTTACCATTTACAAGTTGTGATTTTGTTGGAATAACTTAGCATGAATAGAAGTTAAAATTGATGAGAGCATTGAGCTTAATTTTTGAAATTGCTTTTAATATGCTAAGAGTTTTATTGTGAGTTATTTAAAAATTTTAGAGTGTCAAATCTTTGATTGATTGTGAAATTTTTATGGATTCGTAAATTATGAACTCTTGAGTTAAATAGTTGAATTTAAATGTTAATTTTGGAAAAGGTTAGTAGTAACGTGAAAAAAATTTCTTTGAGATTTATGAGAGTGATCTAAATTATTTATGATGAATTTGAACGGCTTAAGTGAATACAAATTTTGGTGGTTTATTTTTGAAAGTTTAATTTTGAAACTTTTGGAGAAAACTTGAGTTAAATTTTAATGGTAGGCCCTAAGATAACCCTACTGAGTATTCTATACTAATTGTCATGTCACCCATGACCATGATAGTAGTATATACACAAGTGTTGTTAGTCATCTACCCAGCAATGTGACTGTATTTCCACCTCGGCTTACTCGACCTTCCTTCAATTCTAGATCTTTTAATTGCGACCTTCTAACCCACTTGCAATTTGAATAATGATTTAATGGTTCCTTAACTGTATTCATCTAGGAGACTATCTTCTCTCCGAAATTGTGTTCCTAAATTATTTTTTATGGATTCTTTAATTAATTTTATTTCATGCTTTAACTTGATCTTCTTTATTTTGTGCATTAATTATCATTTCGTGAACTCCCACTTTCTATTTTTGATCTTCTGGCATCCCCTACCGTGACTTGTATATTTGGAGTACAACACTACACTTTTCCTTCCAATAAATTTTATATGTAAGACTTAGACAAGTCCACCTTCATGTAGATATATCATGTCCCACTAAAACACGTCTTCTTGTACACTATTTTCATGATATGACCTTCTGGTCAAAATGGCCAAACTATAATCTTTACCATGATACCGATATATTTTTGACCACGGATTGGGATTCCATCTCGACTCAATTCTTTCGACCGATATGTGATTATGTTCTACTAAATTCCTTAAATGCTTAAATTTGTACTCTATCTTGATTGCTTGACCTATTGTCCCATGATACTATTAGCTTAACTCTTGTAAGTTGGGTAGAATACCTCACCACCTAACAAACCTTTTTCCTTGTGAACCACATTGGTAAGTTGACTTAGACTATAAATTCAGAGGACCCTACCTTATCTAGTCTACCAAGCCATAAATGAAGAAACACTAGGACAACTATATAGGCCCAAACTTCAGGCGAGCCTTGATTTTAAAAGATCTGGGACTATTTAAAATTTCCTTCATCAGTACCTCCCTTGCTCATATTTTGACTATCTCACGCTGCTAACGTAGCTTCAGTTTTGCAAGCTTATTTCGTTATCAAGCTTGATAATGACATATTTTATTGGGTGCACCCACTAACATATTGTCTAATCAGAACCGGTGCATGATGGTCTGATCAACCTATTGTACTTTGGTTCGCTTATCACATATTATTCTACGTGGATGAAGACATAGTAAACTTGCCTTAGAGTCTCATCCGCGACCGCCCTGGGAATTCTCTTTTGAATTATTTTTGCCGCCTATGAACCCCGCAATTCGTACTCAATATATAACACAGTCTTTGAAACCTTTGTTGTTCTTGTCTTTTACTTATTTTGGAAAGACAAGGTACTGTACTTGCTAAGATAGACTCAAGGTATCATCTTTGATTGCCCAATTGGTTAATTATACACAAATGTAGATAGCCACCGACCGACTCATGTGGCTATATCCTCGCCTTTAACTACTCCTCATTTCTCAACCCTAGAATTATTATCATGTCCTTCCAATTGTTCTTGAGCACTCAAGAATGATTCTAATCATTCACTTAAATCAAACTCTTAATCGAGGCGATTAGTCTCCAGTTTCTCTCTAGGAACCACATCTCCCAAATGTCTAAATTATTCTCTATGATCTACTCTATTCCTTATTACTCTCCAAATTGGATTATCGAAATCTTGCTACCTTTACTGGCAACCCTTATTCAATTCTATAACCATGATATATTTTTGTATATATCGACTCCACAATTTTCTATTGCATGGTGGTGTTGAACGCCGTTTTATCGCCTCCTCCAAAATTTAATTGCATTTTGGTATTGACGAACTCTTCCTATCCCTCAACCCTATCTACCCTATTAATCCTAAATTTTGAGGACAAAATTCTTGTAAGTTGGGTAGGATGTAAAACCCCTATTTTTTAATTATTTTTTTATTATTTTATTAGACTTAAAACATAAATTTATACAATTTATGGTTTATTTATTTTTTTATGACCCGGTTTGGCCAATTCAGCCCGAACAGGGCCCGAACAAAATTTTAAGCCCATGCGAGCATGTGGGGTGACTAAGGTGGACATATAGGAATATTTTGTGTATGTACAAATATTTTTAAATTATTTTTAGAACTTGTTGAATATTTATTAACTTTGGGTACAAAAATCTACATTTTATTAATAAAATAATATTTTACAAAATTTTATAATTTCTGGACCCGGATGAGGGTGTACGGTATGAGTTCACCCATTGGGACGATTTTATAAAATTATTATTATTAAAGTTATTTTGTGAAAATTTAATAAACATGTTTTCCTATTTAAATATTATTATTATTTTGAGTTGATTGAATTTATATATATATGTAGATATGCTCAAATATATTAAATAATTGGATAGTTGACATTTAAATAGTATTTGTATTTTAAATAGATTTTTGGTGTATATATATATATATATATATATATATATATATTGAAGTAAGAAAAAGATAAGAAAAGAAAAAGAAAAAAAATATTAAAGAAATGGGTAGTCGGCCCCACCCGACCACCCACCTCACGAACAAAGAAAAAGGAGCAGCCGCAACCAGCAGCTTGTGCGCCCCCCGCCCCCCTTGTCCCCACAAAGCATAAGTAAAAGTAGCAGCAACCTCTAAGTATATACAAACAAATCTCTTCCTCACACACACATATATATATATATATATATATATATATATATATATATATATATATATATATATATATATATATAAGTATATACAAGTTTTTGAAAACCTTAAAATTCGAATCTCCTCCTCCTTCCTCCTCTTTCCTCCTCCATGCTCCTCCCTCTCCTCGGCGTGCGTGACCAACCTCGCCGGAGCGACAGCAGTCCTGTCCCCCGGTCGTCACAACGACAACAACAACAACAGTTTTCCACTTTAAGGTATCCCACTTCCCCGATCGATATCTCCCTCATTTTAATTTCGTTTTTAGATCCGTCAATTCGTGTAGAAAGCCCACATGACCCTCTTCGAGATCTCCCAGGTGGATTTCGACATGGCCATCCAACTTGCTCAAAAAATCGAGACGAAGTTGGAGAAAAACCCACTTTTCTGAAATATTAAAAATTATTGGAAAACACCAACTTGTCGGCCAATTTTCTTACTGTGCATTAATGATGTGTAGAAACTAATTAAAGGCAGTCAAAGAAAACATAATCGAGATTGTAACGCACCTTCTGGATTCACTTTTCATCTATTATGTAGAAAGTTACACGTTGTTGAAGTTCTCAAAAAAATTGTAAATTTTGTTTTCAAAAAGTGGAAAAACACCCGATACGGCGTGCGTCCCGACAAACCGGGCGACATGGTCGTGCACTATACTCATCGAAAGGCGTGTATAGATGTTGTCGACATGTGGGAACTGACGGAACCCGATTTCGTTGCATATGCGCGATGAAATCAGTGCGTATCCGTCGAGATACCCCGTATCGACCCTTTACAAACATAAGTCACAAATTTGTGCACACTCATCATATCATGATGAAACTTGCGCCATTGGACTCAAAATATTTTTCTGGTCCTTTGAGCCAAGTTTGGTCTGATTCTGAGACCATTGATCAGGACATTATTTGGCGGGCCCACAATCTCACTCAACGGGCGATTTTGTGCACAGCCCACCGGAATCCAAAATTGGACATACCGTTGGGTTCGACTCGTCAAAATAAATCCGTAGACATGTAGTTTGACGACTTTAGAGACCGTAGATTCTGGTGCACATTTCGGTGCAAAGCGGGTCCAATGGCGGAAATCGTTTTGACCCAAAATTATAAAGTTGCCCCTGTTCGAGAATTTGACTTTTGGACAGACGTTTCCTAGGCATGTATTTTATTTCAAACTCGTTCGTGATGTTTGTTTCAGCATCCGGAGCTTTTTATGGATTTTGACTTTCGTGTTGACGATTCTGATTGTTGGATTTTGCTGCTTCTCGTACCACCCTCAGGCAAGATACCTTGCCATTATACTATTTATATTCAGTCTGCATTTTATTACATATCACTGTTCATTATTTCCAGTTATTGCAGTTCTTGATTTACTACATGCTCAGTGATTATTAATTTACTTTGTTACTATCCTTTGGTTGCACATGAACCTAGAGTTAAGGGACTACCGTCTGTAGTGTATCGCATATACCTTGACACAGTTGTACTACGAGGATGTGTGAGATTAGTAGCATGTAGAGGTTCTTGTGTGTGGGTTGATCCCCCATGCGCATGCGTTAGGGCTAACTGCTAATAGAGGCGTGTTAGGAGACTTAGCAGTTAGTAGAGGTACATGGTCGTGGATGCGACTTGACAGCTACATAGGGTGGGGAGAACAATACCTAACGTATGGGCTTCTTTGCACTTCCCTGCTTACCTGTGCGCTCCGCGGGAGACGCAGGCTCCAGGTGCCCTCTGAAGTTTTCCAGAGCGTTATGGACGTAGCCCCTTGCACATGATGCCCTCTAACGATCTTCGAACGTTACGGACGTAGGCCCCTGGTGCCCTATATGGGAACTATGCCGATCCCATTTACAGCCAAGGCTCATGCGTCGAAAGGATTGTTTCTCAACTGCATGTTCACTTTAGTATGGTTAGGTTACCTATTTAGGTCTTGTCACTTTCTTTAATTGTGGCATAATTTATATTCAGTATTTATATGGCATGTTTATTGTATCTTTTTACGTCCCTCTGAGGACCTGGTTATCTCGCCAGGTGTGTGCTTTGTAACTTTTCACAGGTGTCCTAGCCAAAGCCGTGATCTTCTCCATTTCTTCGAGGATGATTGCTCTTGGTTCGTCTTGCTATTTTATCGATCATTTTCTTGTATATCTTCTTTCCTTTAAATTGGTTGGTAGTGGATTTGTCTCCGCCCAACTACATGTATAAATGACAAATTATTGAGTTGATTATAATATTATTCTTTATTGTTGTGGATGAGATTTAGTTATCATGGTTTTACTGCATTTTACAGCTTATGTATACATACGGGGATCCATACATTGGAGTATACTTCGTATGTATACAGCTGGCATGGATACGTACCTAGCCCTAAGTATTTTGGGACTGGGAAGTTACAATAGGCAAGCTCAAACCTTCCAGGCCAAGGAGCTCCTATGACATCATACCCTATTTTTATTGTGACATAGACTAATGATAATTTCTCATGATTCATCGTTTCTATCTATTAATTGTATCATAGTCTTTCATGACATCAACTTTGATACAACATTTGTCATTTCCTTTTTTGAAGTTTGTGATTTACTTATGATTGTTTTTTTTATTTACTATAAAAATACAGAGGAACGATAATGAACAAAGAGTGGATAAAAAGTGATAACAGAGTGAGTACTGAATATAGAGAAGGGATTGCTTCATTTATTAGATTGGCATCGAGTCAGGAAGGAGTTAATGGAAGAATTAGGTGTCCTTGTAATAAATGTAGGAATACCGAATTCAAAACTATAATTTAAGTTAGGTTGCACTTGTTAAAAAATAGATTCCATAAGAAAACATGGATTTTTCATAGAGAAAAATTAAGGGACACAACTGAAACTTCCAATGTTAATTTTGATGAGCATTTGAACGATAAAGTCCAAATAAATGATGTTGATGACTTAATTGGGCTAGTTCATGATGCTTATGCCTTTGAGAATGTGAATTCTTCTCAAATGAATGAAGAAATGTTTGGTGAAACCCCGAATGATGAGGCTAGTAAGTTTTACAAGCAACTGAAAGATGCTACTATGGAACTTTATCCGAACTCACGATGATGCTCAAGTACACCAACTGTCTGATGCTTCTCCAGGATCTGGCTTCAACTTTTGATCACACTTGTAAGGAATGTCGATCCCTGGAAGATCCAGATATCCATAGCGTGTAAGTAATTTTCTACATAGCGAGCTTGCGACAAAGCAAGCTCAACTTCCGTCCGAATTATTTAAATTCTATGACATCTGCATCTCTCATGTCCTTCATACAGAATTTGGATGTGAAGAACATCTTTGTTCTTGGGACACATAAGTACGTCGTCTACATAGAGACAAACAATAACTCCTCTATCATCAGCGAACTTCGTGTAACATATAAGTCCCACTGATCTTGTAGCCATTTGACCTGTTGACTAGGTCAATCTTCTCATGTGAGCCTTTGACCCGAAATCTCCAATTAATTTTATATTATTTACTAATTATTACTACAAATTTGTAATTATATATTAAGGTATATATGTAATACTCATATATTAGCACTTCTTTTGTAAATAAAAAAAAGGGCAAGAAGGGGGTTTTCACCAAAATCCCAAAGAGAAGGGACTAGAATGCAAATGGTACAATTTAAATTTGAGTTTCAAACGGTCAGGGCTCAGACTCGGCTACTCCCTCCCCTGTTTCGAAAGGATGAGATCAAATTCAAATCCCTGTTAATAGTCGACCCCTCGGTTTCAAATCTTCAGCTTGGGTTTGGGATAGTCTCAAATCCTTAGAGATAAAGCAAAGGCAGAATTTAAACTCTCTCCTAATCCCAAAAGAAGATGAGACATATCTTTAACTCTGCTATATATTAGATATTGGCCAAAGCTCCCCTTCCACAAACCCTAATTTCTTGCGCCTCAAATTCGTGGAGACTTGCGTGATCGAAAGACTGTTTGACAAGGACGAGCCTTCGAATTATCAAATAGGTATACCTTATCTTTTTCCAATTCAGTTAATTCTCAATCCTTAGTTTAAGTTTTGTCTTCAAC
Organism: Iris pallida; assembly: GCA_029216955.1. Taxonomy (NCBI): domain Eukaryota; kingdom Viridiplantae; phylum Streptophyta; class Magnoliopsida; order Asparagales; family Iridaceae; genus Iris; species Iris pallida. The sequence goes on from JANAVB010042617.1 coordinate 21,163,626, forward strand.
AAGTAGTGTAGATGGTTGTGTTAATGTCTAATAGAAGTAGACGAATCTGATTTTTCATAATAATGGAAGCGGGAGCAGTATATATTGATCCAGTATCATGCTACCTTGCTCTGTACTCGGTGCTGGTTTCTGATCAAGTTCTCATGCGGCAATCACCTTTGGCCCTTGCAAAAGCTATTAAGGTACAGCAAAAAGATTTCCTTGTTCAAACTATTCCAAGAGACATTTTCATGCGAATATCACATTTCTCATGCGAAGATCTACTAGTTTCTTTATTTTTGTCAGTCTTAGTAGTCAAATCAGAATTCACAACATTTTGATGAATTTGTCTGAACTTTTAGACCACTAGTCTTCCTTGAAGTTCGAAAGTAAGCTTTATGATCCAAATTGAGAAATGTGGATTTGATAAGTCAGGTTTTGTACTCTGATGCTGGTTTCTGATCTGTTACATAATGCATAGAGGACAAGTATAGTCTTACATATGAATGCATACATGTTTCTTTTGCATACGACAGTAAATGCACTCCCAAACACATATCCATATATGTGTGTATGTATTATCATGTCCTGCGCACCCAGGGGAAATCCATATATTTGAGGAAATACTGAGAACTAGTAACCAAGACCAAGTCATACACAATGTGCCTTAGCATGCCCATAGGCAAGTCTTGTATACCAGACTGTATACGGCTCAATCTTGGAATTAGTATCGAATGTTAGGGGACCATAAGGACAGTTATTCGCAAACAATTCCATACCTGTTCAATTGATCATGAGATATCAGCCTATATTAGTACAAACAACACCTAAATCTAGGCGCCTTAGAGCAACTCAGCAGCAAGTATTTCTTCTACTGCTGCTGTTGTATATTTTTCATCTATTTCAAATATTACGGCTATGAAGAGGCTACTCACACATTCATTTATGTAAGTATCAGGAGTATCCAAGTTTAATGCCATGCATCAATAATACAAGTAGCCATAGGGGTGAACAAGGTCCAGCCTTGGGAATTTAGTTACATTGAAAGGTTCAGAAATTGAGGAAAAAATTTAGAATAGGAAAGGAATTAATTTCTTTTTCCTTATGGTCTGGGTTAAAGGAATTAAGAGCAGATCATCACTGCCCCTTGTATTTACTGATGGAAACTTTATCAAGATCAGTTGTTGGATGTTGCTTCCTGTGACTTGGATCAAGTAATAGGTGATGATTGAAATAGTTCCAATAGTTTCCTTCTCTTGTTCAGGCACTTAACATCTGCCCCAGATGTACTCTTAGTTGTTGTAACACTTTCCCTAATGTTAGATTCAGCCAAATACCAGTATCAGTCCACTGTTTTCCCTGTTTATTGCATTAAATATCTGCCCATTTGAGCAATATGCTATATATATATGTTCAGTTCATTACATTAAGACCAGAACCTTGAATACACTAGTGAATAGGAGTTAATGGTTCAGTCTATGACCAATAGGAATAACTAGAATATAGCCTTGGTGGGTATTGTTAACAAGTCAGGATTTCATCTCTATAGCATATTAGATAATAGGAGGGTGCACAGGTTGAGCCAGGGTATACAATCTGAGTTTTTCAGTACAATAAGAACTGAATTGAGTTCAAAAGGAAAACTGATAAGGATGGAAAGCATATCCAGTCTAGGGAGTCTAGTACCCTAATATTAAGTGTAAACCCATGGTAGATGAATACCTAGGTCTGTCAATTGCAAGGGACAGTGATCAAGAAAGCCTATCAATAAGAATAAAGGAAAACCAATAGCTAAGGTTGATTAAATAAATAAGTTAGTTGTACCCTTAAGCATTGTGTATTGATTCCATGAAATTCATAATACAGGTTAATTGAACTTTGACTCAGTGCTCGACCCGTACCAGCAGCTAAGGACCACAGGCAAGTATACCTTGCCCACTATACAGTATTTTATGCATTTTCTATATTGTTGTTTCTTTTCTGTCATATTTGGTTCTTGCTTCTTTTGTTCGTGCCATTACTATTTTTCTCACTTTATGTGCACATACGTTATTTCTTTCCTTCTGTATATCACTCTAATTCATGTATAGGTACTGATAGTGTTGCCTTGTCGCGAGTCACATTCACTTGATATGTCTTGACCTGTTAGTTGTACTTGACTTCATTCGACTTGACTGAACATCTGTATAGTTCCTTGTGACATAGAGGACATTACTAGACATGCGGGCTATATGATAGTTTCTGTTGGCCGGTAGTTCGGATGAGCTTCGGTTGTATTGATTATTCTGTTGGCCGTTAGTTTCGTGCTACGGTTGTGATATTCTGTTCGTCGTTATTCTCGGAGAAGATGCGATTGTGATTATTCTGTTGGTCGTTAGTTTCGGATGAGCTACGATTGTCATGGTACCCCTGTCTGTTAGCCCAAATGTTGAATTTTGTCTTTGATGTTGCACTCTCATATATTTCGTACATTATTCTATTTCTGTTCTTACCCTTCTCACATGTTATTTACTGTCATACTAGTAGGCATGTTTTATGTATCTTACTAGTCCTCTGAGGACCTGATGATCTCTTCAGGTTTAGTCGGGTATTGAGCCAGGTGCACACGAGCAGTTGGAGCTAGCATTGGACCACGGTACCACTACAGCTGAGGGTACTTTGATAGTTTGGACTCAGTTATTTCATTTCTATGTTATTATCGTCTATTTATTGTGGATTTGTGTCTACTGGACGTAACTGGAAATTCTTGATAAACTGGTACTCTATTTATATCATCATTCATTGTTCAGTTTCATTTGTATTAGTGACTTGTATCATATCTTGTGGATGAGATCTAGACTGCCTCTGTGACCTGTTCATGTACTAGACAGCGTTCTACTGCCGACACTGTAGCGAAGGCTGGACTTGGACACGTCTCGTATCCGAAAAGTGGGTGCGGGTCGTGACATTTTTTTGGTGGCCCATGCAGGTCTACGTTAATCACTTCGATTATATTACTGTACCGACGTGAGCCTGCAAATAGGATTAGAATTCGTAGGATCTCATCCACATATCTTGACACGTTATTGATCCCTATCCTTGATTTTCATTGAACCATTGACTTGCATCCTGCTTGAAATTCTTTAGCGGCTAAATGTTTTCTTTTGTTGCAGTGAAATGGATTCTGAAGACAGGAACATCACTACCCTGAACGCCCCATCCACTGCAGGCGGGTCTTCCACGAACGGGACCCCACCGACATATGAAGGCCAGTTTACTTATCTAGGCGTCACAACAACAGAACTCGAGATTCCGCAGAGACAACATCCTACCACCCCCGCATCTTCCTCCGCCGACTCTGCCACCAACATCATTTCTTCCACCAGATCTTGTTCAGCATCCAGCACCTGTCCTGCCTCCAGCACCTGCGCTGGACAACGCCACGCTTCTTGGGGTCATCCAGCAGCTCATGACTTCCCAGACGCGGTATGCCGACATCTTCCGCGATACCTTGAGAGAGGCTATCCACACTAGAGACGCTCCACGACCGCGTCCTGGAACTTTCAAGAATTTTACGGACCTTAGGCCCAGAGAATTCAAAAAAACGGAAGGGATTCTCTACGCGGATGAGTGGTTAGAGAACGTAGACCGCAACCTTCGGAGGGCTCGAGTTCCAGAAGACCTGAAGGTCGAGAATGTCGGCATGCAGCTCTACGACATCGTCCACACGTGGTATAGAGACGAGCCTCGATTTACTGCGCCAGATGTGACTTGGAAGGAGTTCAAGGAGCTGTTCAAGACGAAGTTCTATCCTGAAGCAGCCCATGAAGAGTTGGAGAACGAGTTCGAGAGCCTAGAACAGGGCAACCTCTCCGTCGATGAATACACCGCAGAGTTCTCTCGCCTCAGCCGCTTTGCAGACACCTTGACCCCTGCAGCCAAAGCCAAGAAGTTCAGGAAGGGACTTTCATATGAAATCCGCATCGCCATCGCCACCAGCCAGGTCACAACGTACGGAAAGATCTTGAAGGTCGCACAGGCAGTAGAAACAGAATTAAAGCATAAACGAAAGAGAGACAGAGACGAACAAGGAGGAAGCAGCAACCAACCGAGAGCGGCAAAGCGATCCAATATTCCAGAGAAGACCGCAGCACACCAGTATCACGAGCAGCCTCAGCCAGCTACAATAGCAGCTCGAGCACCACAAGGGGGACCAGAGAGACACCCTATACAACAACAACAGAGAGCAGCTCCATACCATCATCAAAAGAGTATTACTTGTCACTTTTGTGGCAAGGCAGGCCATATTGTTAAAGATTGCTACCTCAAGTTTGGAAGATGTTTAGTTTGTGGATCCAACCAACACAAGGTCCGAGATTGCCCAGAAAGACGTGCCGCTACGCAATGATTAGCAACAATGCAGGTGAGCAGGTAACTTATTATAAGTAGTTATGGATGGATATGATGATAAAAAATTGTTAGTGATACTTGTTAGATACCTATCTAGAATATGGTACCTATATACTTGGATTATCTAGAAGACTGTTGCACCGATGGAAAGCGTACAAAGTAATCGAAAGATTGAAGGCCCTCATCCAATCAGATGGTTTGCCCATGCTTTATTGTTATTTGAGCAATAGACAATTATAGTTATCCTCGACCAAATAATCCTTTTTCTTAGACTCGTATTTATTTTCCACTCACTATCCTTGCCTTAATTTAATCAGCCTTGCTCTTTAGAAAATCTAGAATTATCTTTCTTTTAAATCGTTGGTACCTTCCCTTGATAATATCCATTTAGAACGATGTTGCTTGTCGCTCGTCTGATCTTAATTTCGAGGACGAAATTATTTTAAGTTGGGTAGATTTGTGAGCCCTTGACCCGAAATCTCCAATTAATTTTATATTATTTACTAATTATTACTACAAATTTGTAATTATATACTAAGGTATATATGTAATACTCATATATTAGCACTTCTTTTGTTAATAAAAAAGGGCAAGAAGGGGGTTTTTACCAAAATCCCAAAGAGAAGGGACTAGAATGCAAATGGTACAATTTAAATTTGAGTTTCAAACGGTCAGGGCTCAGACTCGGCTACTCCCTCCCCTGTTTCGAAAGGATGAGATCAAATTCAAATCCCTGTTAATAGTCGACCCCTCGGTTTCAAATCTTCAGCTTGGGTTTGGGATAGTCTCAAATCCTTAGAGATGAAGCAAAGGCAGAATTTAAACTCTCTCCTAATCCCAAAAGAAGATGAGACATATCTTTAACTCTGCTATATATTAGATATTGGCCAAAGCTCCCCTTCCACAAACCCTAATTTCTTGTGCCTCAAATTCGTGGAGACTTGTGTGATCGAGAGACTGTTTGGCAAAGACGAGCCTTCCAATTCTCAAATAGGTATTCCTTATCTTTTTCCAATTCAGTTAATTCTCAATCCTTAGTTTAAGTTTTGTCTTCAACAAGTAGTGTAGATGGTTGTGTTAATGTCTAATAGAAGTAGACGAATCTGAGTTTTCGTAATAATGGATGCGGGTGCAGTAGATATTGATCCAGTATCATGCTGCCTTGCTTTGTACTCGGTGCTGGTTTCTGATCAAGTTCTCATACGGCAATCACCTTTGGCCCTTGCAAAAGCTATTAAGGTACAGCAAAAAGATTTCTTTGTTCAAACTATTCCAAGTGACATTTTCATGTGAATATCACATTTCTCATGCGAAGATCTACTAGTTTCTTTATTTTTGTCAATCTTAGTAGTCAAATCAGAATTCACAACATTCTGATGAATTTGTCTGAACTTTTAGACCACTAGTCTTCTTTGAAGTTTGAAAGTAAGCTTTATGATCCAAATTGAGAAATTTGGATTTGATAAGTCAGGTTTTGTACTCTGATGCTGGTTTCTGATCTGTTACATAATGCATAGAGAACAAGTATAGTCTTACATATGAATACATACATGTTTCTTTTGCATACGACAGTAAATGCACTCCAAAACACATATCCATATGTGTGTGTATGTATTATCATGCCCTGCGCACCCAGGGGAAATCCATATATTTGAGGAAAGACTGAGAACTAGTAACCAAGACCAAGTCATACACAATGTGCCTTAGCATGCCCATAGGCAAGTCTTGTACACTAGACTATATACGGCTCAATCCTGGAATTAGTATCGAATGTTAGGGGACCATGAGGATAGTTATTCGCAAACAATTCCATACCTGTTTAATTGATCATAAGATATCAGCCTATATTAGTACAAACAACACCTAAATCTAGGCGCCTTAGAGCAACTCAGCAGCAAGTATTTCTTCTACTGCTGTTGTTGTATATTTTCCAACTATTTCAAATATTACGGCTATGAAGAAGCTACTCATACATTCAGTTATGTAAGTATCAGGAGTATCCAAGTTTAATGCCATGCATCAATAATACAAGTAGCCATAGGGGTGAACAAGGTCCAGCCTTGGGAATTTAGTTACATTGAAAGGTTCAGAAATTGAGGAAAACATTTAGAATTGGAAAGGAATTAATTTCTTTTCCTATATGGTCTGGGTCAAAGTAATTAAGAGCAGATCATCACTGCCCCTTGTATTTACTGATGGGAACTTTATCAAGATCAATTGTTGGATAGTAGCTTCCTGTGACTTGGATTAAGTAATAGTTGATGATTGAAATAGTTCCACTAGTTTCCTTCTCTTGTTCAGGCACTTAACATCTGCCCCAGATGCACTCTTAGTTGTTGTAACACTTTCCCTAATGTTAGTATCAGCCAAATACCAGTATCAGTCCACTGTTTTCCCTATTTATTGCATTAAATATCTGCCCATTTGAGCAATATGCTATATATATATATATATGTTCAGTTCATTACATTAAGTCCAGAACCTTGAATACACTAGTGAATAGGAGTTAATGATTCAGTCCATGACCAATAGGAATAACTAGAATCTAGCCTTGGTGGGTAATGTTAACAAGTCGGGATTTCATCTCTATAGCATATTAGATAATAGGAGGGTGCACAGGTTGAGCCAGGGTATACAATCTGAGTTTTTCAGTACAATAAGAACTGAATTGAGTTCAAAAAGAAAACTGATACGGATGGAAAGCATATCCAGTCTAGGGAGTCTAGTACCCTAATATCAAGTGTAAACCCATAGTAGATGAATACCTAGGTCTGTCAATTGCAAGGGGCAGTGATCAAGAAAGCCTATCAATAAGAATAAAGAAAAACCAATAGCTAAGTTTGATTAAATAAATAAGTTAGTTGTACCCTTAAGCATTGTGTATTGATTCCATGAAATTCATAATACAGGTTAATTGAACTTTGACTCAGTGCTCGACCCGTACCAGCAGCTAAGGACCACAGGCAAGTATACCTTGCCCACTATACAGTATTTTATGCATTTTCTATATTGTTGTTTCTTTTTTGTCATATTTGGTTCTTGCTTCTCTTGTTCGTGCCATTACTATTTTTCTTACTTTATGTGCACATTCGTTATTTCTTTCCTTCTGTATATCACTCTAATTCATGTATAAGTACTGATAGTGTTGCCTTGTCGCGAGTCACATTCACTTGATATGTCTTGACCTGTTAGTTGTACTTGACTTCATTCGACTTGACTGAACACCTGTATAGTTCCTTGTGACATAGAGGATATTACTAGACATGCGGGCTATATGATAGTTTCTGTTGGCCGATAGTTCGGATGAGCTTCGGTTGTGTTGATTATTCTGTTGGCCGTTAGTTTCGTGCTATGGTTGTGATATTATGTTGGTCGTTATTCTCGGAGGAGATGCGATTGTGATTATTCTGTTGGTCGTTAGTTTCGGATGAGCTACGATTGTCATGGTACCCCTGTCCGTTAGCCCAAATGTTGAATTTTGTCTTTGATGTTGCACTCTCATGTATTTGGTATATTGTTCTATTTCTGTTCTTACCCTTCTTACATGTTATTTACAATCATACTAGTAGGCATGTTTTATGTATCTTGCTAGTCCTTTGAGGACCTGATGATCTCTTCAGGTTTAGCCGAGTATTGAGCAGGTGCACACGAGCAGTTGGAGCTAGCATTGGACCACGGTGCCGCTACAGCTGAGGGTACTTTGACAGTTTGGACTCAGTTATTTCATTTCTATGTTATTATCGTCTATTTGTAGTGGATTTGTGTCCACCAGACGTAACTGAAAATTCTTGATAAATTGGATACTCTATTTATATCATCATTTATTATTCAGTTTCATTTGTATTAGTGACTTGTATCATATCTTGTGAATGAGATCTAGACTGCCTCTGTGACCTGTTCATGTACTAGACAACGTTCTACCGCCGACACTGCGGCGTAGGCTGGACTTGGATATGTCTCGTATCCGAAAAGCGGGTGCGGGTCGTGACATTTCATGCCACAGATTGGGAGCTTACATCAGGTTGTATATGGATTTCACCAATCCTACAGACTTTTTCGTTAAGACCATCAACGACAAATTCATCTGATTGTTGCGTGAGAATCCCTCATGTCATATCCCTATCCAGAAATATTGTATTGACATTCATCTGATAAAGAATCGGCTTTATGAATAGAAGTCTTGGCCATCATCATCCTGACACTTTACACCTTAGCTATTGGAGCATATGTGTCAAATTCATCAATCTCCTATTCTGAGAAAACCCTTCTGGCTACCAGCCTAGCCTCGAACTGTATCAACAGTTCCTTGGGCCTTCGCCTTCTTATTCGTCTAGAAGATTCGATGTGTTTAGCTCCTTCAGGCAGATTCACCAATACCCAACAATAATTGGATGTTAGGAGTCAACCTTATCATTGACTCTCTCCTCCAGAAGATCGCATCTCTAGACTTCATCACCTCATCAGCCTCCATCCGATGGATGATAAAGTTTCCCGAAATCCTTCGGCCTTTTCCCTCGTTTTGCTAACAGCTCAGCGAATACTGGTTCAAGCTCTTCCTCGGTACCAATAATATTCTCTGGAACGTCCGTAAGAAAAATGTTTTTGTCCCTAGCAAACATTTCTTTAATGAATTCTGCATCGCGAGACTCAATGATATGAATGATATAATATTGAAGGACCTCCAAACGTAGCTTTCATGAACTTATCCAGAAATAAGGCCTTTTTGGTCTTCGTCCCTGGCTTCTGAATCTTGATATCCAGAAGCTTTACGTGACCAGACACCCCCATACTCGAATGACCTTCAAGTTAGGTCTGACCTTGAACCAATGTTAATAAAAATCATAGTCAGATATCCGAACGGTACTTTATTCAGCAACAAACATAGTCGAACAAGCAATCTATCCACGGAAGCATATTGGAAGATTCGCAGTGTTCATATCATATCATCTTTGACAGAGTTATGATCTTCCTTTCTGAAACTCCTTTGGATTAGAAATACTACAGAGTAGTTGTTTCATAGCCAATTTTATGTTCATAGCAGAACGATGCGAATCCAAGAAAATGATTGATATTATCCGCCTTGATCAATCCTGAGTATATAACGAGACTATAGATCGGTCGTTTTATAGCCAATTCCATATTCATTGAAGAACGATGTGAATCCAAGAAAACGATACTCTCCGTCTCAACCACTTCTGAGTCTCTTGAGTTGTCGACCGGCTAGACGTTCAACTTCAGCCCTGAAGTCCCTGAACTTCTCTAACACTCCATCTTTCAATACAAAAACATCAAGAAATCATCTATGAAGGTATCAGTACACTTCGATCCAGTTTTTGTGTAGAATTAATGAAAGTCACGGATTTTTGAGTGTACCAACTACTGAAGATCTGTACTTTAATATAATCGTCTGAGCAGCCACCTGACAATCTGTCCCGTACACAGAATTCATATCCTCCACCCCCTTACCCCTACATTCTAGAGAAAAGGTTTAGACTAGACATCTTGAGTCTGCTATTACATAGCACATGTCCTAGTCCAAGCAAACCCATGACTATGATCCCGATCCCCAGATCTTCTGCTAGTAATATGTTCGTCATCGGTACCTTCTTTGAAATTAGGCTCGACCTTGGTGAACAACTATTCATATGGTTAGATGCACTAGTATTCGTCCATAAGTCAGCAACCACCTAAATCACTCAACCTATGCAAACATAGCAACCAAGTAAAGCAATCAAAAAAACCAAGTTTAACTTTACCTTGCTATTTTGGTTTTGAATTAGATTTATAAATCTCCTTCAAGTGACCCTCCAAGCCAGTCGTAACTAACCCTACCAAGATGAAATTATCTTCATATAGGGTTATTACACTCCTGGAGAATCTTCGTGCTTGTACAGTCGAAACCATACACATATTGGAGCAAAACCTATGCATCAATCCATGCGCATCATCCGGGCTGTCCTATGCGCCTCATCCGAGCAAACCCATGCGCCAAGATATGCAGTACCTTACATGCATATACAGATAGCACATATGCAGTCATGCGTAAACTTTACTATACGCATATGCAGTCATACGCCGACGCCATACACTGCCATGGTCACAGTTAGAGCAAAACCCTGTGCCATGCCGAGTAGAATCCATACGCACATATACGCATAATCTGAATAAAAACTATGTGCATCATCTGAGCAAACATATGTGTATACATATGCATAATCTAAAAAGATCTTACGAGCATGATTGAGCTACATGCACAAATACCTTGGTCTTATTATCATTTGTCTTGAGATGCTCCTTGAGAGACTTCTCGTCTACTCAAGCACAAGTTGTAATCTCCACGCACTATCGACAAATCTAATCTGCATGTAATGTGCATCATCCTCCTTGGATAGTTAGGCCCAATACTTATTCAACCATTTGACAAAGAACTTTTTTTCAACGAAATTTTGGAAGTGACCAAATATTGGATGTGATGCCCGTCAATCTTCTTAATTTTGTTAAAGCTAGTATCGAGAAGGATTGTACAACAGTTCTCCATCTGATCTAGATCTTGAATTGAGATTATTGATCCCAAAACAGATCTAGATGGAGGAACGATCAGAATATTGGGACCTCTTGTAAATAAATTTGCTGTCAATTTTGATTTAGCAATGATCAGAAGTAGAGACCTCTTACAAATAAATTTGTTCTCTGTTCTGATTATGTAGGATTTTGGAGACCTCTTACAAATTAATTTGCTCTCTTAATTTACTGAAGTATTTTAGGACTTAGAAGATTCTGACAAACGAGTTTGCTCTCCAAAAGTACCTGAACTGAGTTTTAGGACTTCGAAGACTTTGGCAAATGAGTTTTCTCTCCAAAAGTACCTGAACTGGATTTTAGGACTTCAAAGATTCCTGCAAATGAGTTTGGTCTCCAAAAGTACCTGAAGCCACATAATACTACTGTCCTATCATATTACAACTTTCGCTCTCAAATACAAACTGATAGAAAGAGTGTGTTCTTCCTTGCAAACGTGATGCAATTATGCAATTGGGACAGAACATATTACAAATAGAAGAAGAAAGAAGAAGAAGAAGAAGAAATAAAAAAATCTTACTGGGATGGAGAAGACCACCGTTGCTCAAAGCAAATTTTGCCCACCGCGATCTGCTCCCAGGAACCAGCAAGTTCTCAAAGAACTTCTGGAATGCTCATTGTCAACTTTTTGTGACTCTAAGGGGCTCCCTTATCTTTTTTATTTGGTGCATCTTACAAAGGAGGCCAGGGGGCTCTATATATAGAGTAGAGTAAGACTTCACTTCTTCTCCTATCCGATGTAGGACTAAAATACCAATACCCAAAAATAGAGTTTGATATTTTAGATCATCCCGCAATCAGCGTAGTCGTGTGCAGCCCACGCCTACCCTCCATACGTGCTCATGCATGCACGAAGCATCCTTGAGCCCGTATCCGAGTCCGAGTCCGAACGATAAAAAGTAGCAAGCTTCCTTATTGAAATTAATTATTTTTTCTTCTAGTAAAATACCCCCACATGGCACCCACATGTGCCCTACCACATCCCATATGCACACCTCAACACTTGTAAAATATTATATTAAGATACCCACTTGGTGGTGTAGCTGATGTGGGACTATTTTATACTAGTCCAAAGGCAAAAACACAAACAGTTGATATGTGTGACACAATCTAGATTTGGTTGAAAGTTGTTGTAATTACGGCTAACCGCTACTAATTCGGTGAATCACCGTATAAGACCTCTGTATTTTATATATTTTTAAATTATATTTTAATTTGTATATTGGTTATTATATATATTTTTCTACTATTATTTATGATCATAAGATATACTTTTCCGTAGCTTTAATTTTTGGAGCACAAGAAATGTCAATCTCCAGAAACTTTCTTCATAAGTCTTGATCTAAACAAGCTTATCTTCACTTTAATATATCATGTCTTACTCAAATATGTTCTCTTGTATTCTATTTTCGTCACACAACTTTTTGGTCAATTTAGGCCAATAGGTTATCTACGTAAAACTTGTCGTACTTTCTAACTTAATTTTGGGATTGGACATCGATCCAACCTAAACGACCCAATATATAATTTTGACCTAATTCAACCTACTACACACATGCCTATGGTGTCCCACTCAATTGAGTTTTCATGTGCTACTTATTTTCAAATGGCACATAGGACCCGTTTATAGTCATTTTGGTGTGTATTTCTATTGGAAATAATTACGGGACTTAACCCTAGCCAACCTAATTTAGTGGAGGCCATTGTATGGTACTAAATCATGGTAGAACCCTATTAAATTGATTTAATTCAATTTAATAGCAGTCATCTGCCCAATTTCAAACAACTTTGACTAAAGTCAAATACCCTACTCATATAAGGAAACCACTACAACTCTTAACCAACTTGATTGATTAGATGACCAAATAAACTCCAAATCAATCTAAACCGAGCCCTAAATTTCCATAAATCATAGGAGATAAAAACCTTATATATAAACTCTATCCTAGCCGCCCACCTCCTCTCCATCATCCAAAATTCGACCCCCTCTCTCCCTTTGGCCGACGACATAAACCCCAAGGCCGACCCCCTTAAACCCATCATCTCTTCGACTTCCAAGCCTTCCACTACTACTCCCACACCCTCTAAACTTCCTCTTCCACCCTAGCATCTCTTGGGAGCACCACGTTGCCTTCGGAGAGAGATCCAAGTCTTCGAAGACACAGAAAACCTATCGTTTTACTCTAAAATTCAGCACCGGGTTAGTATTTTGTAAAATAGGTTAAAAGTAGTTTTACTTATCTATTTATACACAAACCAAGTTTAATTGATATCCCTACATGTCTTATTTCATATGGAAGGTGGAGCTATTGTGTGGAGGAGGAGCCATTGTCTTATTCCAGGAAATCTATATCAGGTTATGTGGTTACCTTGGGAGGTGGAGCCATTGTGTGGAGGAGTATCAAGAAAAAATGTATTGCTGATTCCATTATGAAAGCCTAGTATGTGGCCGCCTCTGAGGCAGCCAAAGAAGCGGTTTGGCTCAAAAACTTTCTGTTGGACTTGGATGTGGTACCTAGTTTGCCTAAGTCTATTACACTTTATTGTGATAATAGTGGTGCAGTTGCAAACTCGAAGGAACCACGAGCCCATAAGACAGGTAAACATATTGAGCGCAAGTACCACCTGATACAAGATTTCGTAAAGAAAGAAAAAGTCGCTGTGATCAAGATAGCATCAGCCGACAACCTAGCTGATCCCTTTACAAAGAGCTTACCAGCTAAGGCTTTTGATAGTCATGTTGAAGGAATGGGAGTCAAATGTGTAGCAACATGGCTTTAAGTATAAGTGAAAGATTTGTAACATTATACTGAAAAGCAATGCTTTGAGTATAAGTGGAAGATTGTTAGGGTTATATACTGAAAGCATCACTTTTGTAGTAACCTTATTTCCTTAAATTTTGAATGAGAATCATATAGGCAAATGTTTGCTTATTGTATTTTTTGCAAGTGTTAATGCAAATGTCTGATATTCTATATTATAGATAATATGGTGTGTGGTGTCACAGAGAAGATCATATTATCAGTTCCCTATGGAGTATATAAATAGTTCACAACCTACATGGACTTGGACAATCTATTGGAAAGGTTGTATTGTAATATGGTATTAGTCTATCTTGACTATAGGTTTATACTAGTACACTTTGTGTGTATTGAACAGGACTACTTGAGGTTGTTCTCTTTGTACTGACTACATAAGAGAACAAACACCTATGTTATTATGGATGCTTGTGCTCTTAATCCGGATATAATAACAAACATGTATATGCAGTGTGTATTAATTTGACTCATGAAAGAGTGAGATTCATTATGGATCAGCAAACCTCTATGAATTGGGTAATAACATTGTATGTATGATGGGCTGTTGATTATAAATGGAATCCATGTCCCGATACATCGGATTGATGTTGTCCCCTTAAGGAGCTCATAAGGATTGTCATGTAAACCATGTAGGTGGATTATATCCGATATGACAAATAAAGTTGAGCGGTACTACTTAAGGATAAAAGATGTCGAATCAATATAGTTGTCCGTAACTTAATTTGATCGACGGACATACAATATCTTAACATGGAGAGCCAAACGAGCATATAATAAAAGGAGCCCACAAACATAATTTGGGATTAGGGAGGTAGTGCAACAATAGCTCATTAGTGGACTGAGCTATTGTTAATGGGCCTGGATTGTGTGTTCGGGCTGAACACGGGATATCCAAATCCGTTAGGAGGCCTAACCCTAATTTCTCCTAATGGTCCCTGCCGTAGCCTATATATATCCTCTATTCTCTGGTCGCCAGATTACTGATCAAAAATCTGAAGCTTTCTCTAAATTTGTGATTCACGTTAGGAGAGAAAGAGAGGGCTGCCAAGAAAAAAAAAAGGTTGGGAGATTGTCGCCCATACGACGTCCAACTCGAGGAAGGAATACGTGCAGAAGATCTTGGGGTCGTCCGCTCGAGATTGCCAGGAATTACTTGTCTTCTTTCCGCCGCAGGTATAATTCGTGAACCCTAGTTTCCGCCTATGAAGGGTTAGAACACGTATTAAATCTGTTTAACTTCTATCGATTAATACGCACACCAAAGTAAGGGTCCTGGGAATCCCCAGTTCCATCAACTGTATCAGAGCCACTTTGGATCTGCGTATTGATTGATACATCCATGTTGTCCAATAAAACCTACACTTTATAATAGTCGGTAGATGTAGATCTGTTCTAACTCGGTTTTACAGGCATATTAGATCCAACTATTATGGTCCAATGCATGTTTTTGATTGTGTTGTTTAAACCACGGACATGTCGTGGTTGTTGTTGTTGCTATGGATGTAATTAAAATCACGAGGGTTGATCGTGCTTATTATTTGAATTTTTCAATCTATATTATGTGTGAACTCTTTCAGGAGGCATAGGATTGATATAATATTATTTATTTTTTGATCATTAATCGTGATGGTAGTGGTGGCTATTTTCTGACGCCGGACGAGATGCTAGTTTTAAGCAGTCCAGAGGCAGACAGATGATTTTCGATGAAGGAATCGACAGCCAAAACCTTTTTAAAAAAATTGGGGCGCTGCCCCGAACCCCGCGACTAGACCGGGCAGGTCGAACCCCGAATAGATCTGCGCAGCGCTAGATTTTGGATTCAGATAGTTGAGGATGGAGCAGGAAAGATGACCATAATAGTTGGATATTTTTCTCTTATTTGTTGTCATTTTGCTTTTTTTGATTATGCATGTTTATTATTGTGTAGATGTTTTTTTAAAAACTAAACCTACATTAATAATGGACAACATGGACATAATATCAACTAGTAAAAAAAAATCTCATTGTTAAATAACTAAGTGGAAGAGGATATTTATTTAGTATAAATCCTATGGTCTCTATTACTGGTTTGTAGGTGATGTAATTATACTTGCGCGTTGCCTTTAGTGCCTTCCTCCATATCGGATGAGTATAATTATGGATCACCAGTACAAACTTCCTTAGGAATAATTGTAGAAAGTTACTTAGTATGTGTTCACTTCTCCATCTGAAGGAACTCACTACAAGGTAATGGACTTAGTATTAAGTAATGGTATACACTTAGATACAAATAATGGTATCCTTCCCATCGGAGTCACTGCTATTATTTGTATGACCAGAGCAAGACCAACATATTAATTTTATTTGTCATAAAATTATGTTAACATGATAGTAAAATTAATAAGAAAAACCTACTTGAACAAAGTTAAATTTGTATACGTCCAGACTATCGTGGCATGCTAAATTTATGGTATTCAAGGTGTTGGTGAATTTCTTATTATTGTTTTGAGAGAATCTATATTTAATTAATTTAAAAAGTTTTTTTTGCCCTACATAATTTTATTTATGTGATTCTCATGATTTAAAAAATGGGTTCTTTCAGTCCACTTATGGTGATTCTTAAAGAAAACAAACTTACTGGACCTAATTATATTGACTGAAACGTAATTTGGACATTGTTCTGACTGCTGAGGAGTACAAATATGTACTTGTTGAGGAATGCCCACCTAAGCCTGATGCTAACTTTGATGAAGAGGTCAAAGAGACTTATAAGAAGTAGAAAATGGCAGATGAGATGGCACGGTGTTACATTCTGGCATCTATGTCAAATATACTACAACATCAGCATCAGGCCATGGCCACAACTTATGACATGATGTATAACCTCAAGGAACTCTTCGAACATCAGAGTAGAGCAGCTAGGCAGTTTGCTATGAATTGTTTGATGAATACAAAAATGGCTGAAGGTACACCAGTGAGGGATCATGTTCTCAAGATGATGGGTCATCTGAATGAGATGGAGATCCTTGGAGCTAAAATCGATGGGGAATCCCAGGTCGATATCTTTCTTCGGACATTGCCTAAAAGTTTTAACAATTTCTGCCATATTTACAACTTAAACAAAAGGTTGTATAGTTTGGCAGAACTTGCAAAAGAGCTACAGGATGCTGAATCTCTCTTTAGGCAGAGTGGTCATGTTTTTTATTCTGAAAAGGCTTCTACTTCTAAGCCAAAAGGCGGTAAGAAGAAGAATAACATTCAAAAATAGGCAAACTCGGCAAAGAAGGGCATGGGACCTCAAGGCACGGTGAAAAAGTCGAAAGGCAAATATTTCAAGTGCAAAGGGTCAGGACATTGGAAAACAGATTGTCCACTTCTCAAACAAGGGAACAAAGAAGGTATATCTCATTTACTAGTAGTTGAAACATGTTTAGCAGTGTTATCTACCGGCACCTGGTGTGTAGATACAGGAGCCACTAATCATGTCTGTAATACATTACAAGGGTTCCAGGAAACCAGACGGCTTAGTGATGGAGAGATATGCTTGTTCATGGGTGATGCTACAAAAGTATCGGTCGTTGCATTAGGAGATGTTACTTTATCTTTTGGTAGAAATAAGTCTTTGACTTTGAGAGATTGTCTTTATGCACCTTCACTTAGAAAGAATTTAGTTTCTGTTTCTATGTTAGTTAAGGATGGATATTCAGTTTATTTTAATGATAATATTGTTATTAGAATGAATAAACATTTTATCTGTTCTGGGGTATTGGTTGATAATCTGTATTTCATTAATCCTATTTTGCCCTCAATGCAACTTATGGAAATGAATAATATGTCATCTAACTTAAATAAGAGAAAAGAACCTTCTTGTATGAACCAAACATATCTTTAGCACTTACGATTGGGGCATATTAACCTAAGAAGGATTCAAAGACTGGTTGAAGATGGACCTTTGAGTTCATTAGAAGTGGAGGCACTACCAGTCTGTGAATCCTGCTTGGAAGGTAAAATAACCAAAAGGCCTTTTACAGCAAAGGGGTATAGGGCCAAAGATGTGTTAGAATTGGTTCATTCTGATTTGTGTGGACCCATGACTATCCAAGCTAGAGGTGGCTTTGAATATTTTGTCACATTTATTGACGATTATTCAAGGTATGAATACATTTATTTGATGCACCGTAAGTCTGAGTGCTTTGAGAAATTCAAAGAGTACAAGGCTGAAACGGCATGAAAAATGTATCAAGTCATTACGATCAGATCGTGGTGGTGAGTACCTTTTTAGAGAGTTTAGGGATTATTTATCAGAGGCTGGGATTGCATCCCAATTGACTGTACCTGGAATGCCCTAGCAGAATGGTGTAGCCGAAAGAAGGAATAGAACTCTTATGGAGATGGTTAGATGTAAAACCCCTTATAATTTAAAGGAATATTTAAATTATTTTTGGATTTTATTTAATTCTAATTTATCTTTATCTTATTTATATTATATAAAAGGACTATAGCCATGGTTGAGTTTGAATATGCAAGACGACTAGAAAGTATGGCATGCCTAGCGTAGTCGGGAGCTTTAACTAGTATTCTAGCCATGTTAGGAATGCTATGGTCATATTGCAATCTTTTGCATATTAACCATTCAAATTATGGCACAAGTTATATTTTTATTTAATTAATTAGTTAAGAAAGTCTTTATGACTTTTTAGGAGACCCGGTTGTACAAAACCTTTCCAAACCTCTTCCAAGCCAAATCCAACCCTATGTAGGCATGTTGGGCATTAATAAATATTAATAATTACATTTATTTGTATTTAATTCAGATTTTGTAGTGTAATCACATAGATAGAATTAAGTAGTTCTATATTAGGAAACCTCTTTTTAAATCCTCAATCCAATCAACTTGCCAACTCACCAAATAACCAAATCATGCCAAGTGGACCCCCACCATGCTAATTTCGGCCAAACAACCCCCCCTATGGCCGAATGCATCAATTTAAATAGGATTTAAATCCTAGATTGCTTAAAATTCATGTAAGGATATGTTTAAATATACCAACTTATCCCAAACCTTAACCAAATCCTAATCTTTCTCTCCCTCACCTTTGGCCGACCAAAACCCCTCTCCTTTTCCATAATTTTGGTAGCAAAAACTCCTCATAGCATCTATACATCATCTCCTCCATTGCACATCTCTCCATCCTTCACAAAAATTTATCTCCTCTATCATACATCCCCGAAACCCCTCAAAACAAACCCTAAAAACTAATCTCCCCCATCCAATCCTCTATAGCCATTATCAACTCTCCCATGCTCACCAAGAGAGGATTAGCAAGCAAGGATAGCGAAAAAGATTGGAGCTTTGGTGAAGAGAAGTTATCATCACCCCTTCTAGCAAGGATCTTTGGTAAGAACCCGAATATTATCTTCTAAAAACCTTTACTAAAATTATGTAGAAAATATGTTATTAATTTTTTAGAAATCATATTTTGATGAATTTTTTAGGTATAATCATCCATAAAGGTTTCATGAAATATATGCGTAATATTCATGTGTCGGTAGGATCAAAATTAATCCTATTGTAAAGGAACTATGAGTTATTGGTGCCTATTTTCTAAACTGAATTTTATGTGTGTTCATATACATAAATTAGGATTTTTATGTATTTTAATCTTAGCAACTCAAATCTGGTCCGAAAATTTGTAGGTCAAAACTAGTTAATTTCGGGTTACCGGCTGACCTAGAATATTCCAAACTTGTAGTATAACTCAACCCTTGTACCTCTGATATTATTCTATGAAATAAATTATTTTATTGCTGTTTAAAATATATTTTTGGTTATTTTAGCAATTTTGAGTCATTAACTTTGTTCCGGGTGTGTTTCGGGTAGACTAGCTAACTTATTAATCAACTAGTCATAAATGTCTTTAGAAATATTAATTCTGAAATTTCAGAGATAAATATGTAGAAAATTAGTTTAAATATTATTTTTATTATTTTTATATGATTTTTAAGTATGTTATTGAAGTAGGGGAATAACAGACTAATTAAAAGTTAGAAACCCTAAAACTGTGTTTCGATGTCTCGTGGAACCTGTGTGTATTGTATGGATCTAAATGGTTCCACGAGAGATTGAATATAATTTTAACACATTACATTGACTAATTAAGTCGTATTGTAAGTTTCATAAGTAGTGACTTAATTTAGTTAATTAATTATCTAGGAGCGCCGGGTTCCGGAGGCGTGGACGCGGGAGCGACATTTCATATTACAGTACGGAATCAGACAAGATACCTTGCCATAATTACTGCTTATATTTAGTTGCATTTTATTATTCTATTATTATTTTATGCACTTTTATTTTCAGTTATTTATTTTTCTTCTTGCTTGTGGACCTAGAGTTAAGAGACTTCCGTCAATAGAATGCATGTCACTGACTTTGTCACGATTGTATCATGAGTTGTGTGTAAGTTGTGAGTATCATGTAGTGGTCACTTGCGTGTTGGCTGATCACCGGTGCGCATGCGTAGGAATAACTGTCAATAGATGCATGTTAGAAGACTTGACAGTTATTGAATATAAACCGTATTATGGAAACGACAGGTGTTCATGTGTAATGGTTACGATGCATGTATAGTATCATTGGGGGAGAGGGGACAGCTACTAGCGTAGGGGCTACATTTATTTTTTACACACATTATGGATGATAGTGACTCGGATGAGCACTATGTGTTGCCCGGCCGATAGTGTCTCGGATGAGCGCTACTTGACGGCCACTCTTTATTACTTGCTTGCGTGAATCCGTTACAGCCCCTGCGTAGAACGTTGTCCTCAAATTGCATATCACATGGATGGTTAGGGACCCATTGTCTTATAGATTTATAGTAGTTACTTATGCAATTATACATGGCATGTTCTTCTTGTATCTTGTTACGTCCCTCTGAGGACCTGGTTATCTCTCCAGGTGTATGCTTTCATGGTTTACTGCAGGTGTCCTAGCGAAGGCCGTGATCTTCTCCCTTCCTTCGAAGAGAATTGCGCTTGGTTCGTTTGAAATTTTATCGATTCACTTCTTGTATATTTTATTTTGAGATAGTTGGTAGTGGACTTTGTCTCCGCCCAACATTTGTACGAATGACTTTAATAAGTTGATTTTATGATATATTGTTTTGTGGATGAGATTAGCTTCATGGTTACTACATTTTACAGCTTATGTGTACATACGAGATATCCATATATTGGAGTATACTTCGTATGTAGACAGCTAGCATGATACGTTTCTAGTCCTACGTATTTTGGGACTGGGGCGTTACATATTTTTGTGGTGGCCCATGCAGGTCTAGTTTGTCACATCGGTTACGCTACTGTACCGATGTGAACTTGCATATAGGATTAGAATATAGGAATCTCATCCATAAGCTTTACTTCCTCCCTCAATTCCAAATCTCGAACTCTCGTCCGATTATCTTGACTTCCTTCTACTGATTCCTTTCACAACAAATCTTATCTTCTTTCGTGTTGAATAGGAAGGTTATGAGATAACTCATACGAGTATACGTGTTATATTCCTCAATTACTCCATTAGTTGACTTCATAAGTTGAGTAGTATGACTACAACCAACCACCCGTATCCTTTTTACCTAGTATTAAAGTGTAACAGAGTGATAATGAATATATGCTAGTGTAGGAGAGATGTTTACCTAGAATATAGAGATTTCGTAACCCATACCCATTGGTCAACTAAGGCCTGATACAAGAACCAGTAGGACGACTGTATACGCAAGCACACCGGATAAGACTTAGATCCTTGTGAAACTCAAACTATTTATTACTGCTTTCAACGTATTCTCCCGTACTTATACTTTAAACTACCACGAATAACGACGCTATTTATAGCCTAGTATTGCAAGCTTATTCTTTGTTGAGCTTGTTCAGGACATATGTATACCGGGGACGCCCACAAGCATATTGTCTAATTAGAATCAATATATTATGGTCTGATCAACCATAGTGCACTTGGTTCACTCTTCATATGATTATCCTACGTGGATTGAGATATAGAGGTATCTAGGATCTCATCCGCGACTGCATTGACAATTCCTCTTGAATTACACATTTGCCTTTGAATTACGTAATTGTATTCAGTGACATCTTTCTTGAACTCTTTATTGCTTTTGTCTTTCACTGATTGGAAAGACGAACGCTCGTATTTGGTAGATAAATACAGATTATTCCCACGGCCATGGTAGTTATATGCACAAGTATAGCAACCATCGGCCAAGCCATATAACTACAACCTTGCCTAAAGTTGCTCGTCCTTCCCTCGACCCTAATAGTAATATCGTGACCTTCTAGTCATTTGAGCTTGAAAGATGAGTAAGATCTTACCCTTGGGTAAACCACAAACCTATGAGACTATCTAATCTCTAGGAATCATTTATTGTGGGTCTCCAAATATTCATCTTGATTCTTGGCTTAACTAGCAACCCGTATGCCTTAACTCAAACCTTACTTGACTATGCCCCCACGATTTAGACAGAGAAGAATAGACCAAAACAAGGACAAGCATTGCAAGGACCGTGGTAGACACCCATTCCAAGATTAGAGATTCAGCAGATGTTACTCTAGGTACAAAATTAAATTATCAAAGAAGTGACATAATATTAGAACAACACATTCACCAGCTTAGCCAAAATCTGTAGCATGATGCCTCGTCATTATGTTGTATTAGTAATCAACAAGTGATGCATGAGCACTACATCTAATACCTCTAGAACGCTTGTGACTATAGTCTGGCAGGTTTGACACAAATAGAAATTCACGACTTAGTAGTTAGGGATCTTTCCCATGACGTGCTTTAGAGTTCGTTATTCTACCGATAGACTCTCGTATACCATGGACAAGCGGGTCATTCCATCTTATCGACTCAGGTATCACTGTACGTGATTATTTTCTTTTATTAGGACTCGGGGTACAATCCTCGAAACTGATTCACAACTACCCTATCATGTTATCGATCACATCGTGACTTATTATTACCAAATGTCAAGGTACGATATCACGACTCAAATATTCCTAACCTCATTATTCCTAAAACCATATCCTAGTCTCTAGAGTGAATAGATTGTAAGCCATTCTTACTTTTAGGAATTTGGGGATCACCGATTGATTGAGGTAAATTGGTTCTCACTAGGATGATAAATTAGTGACTCGTGAACTCCTACTTTCTTTTAGATCTTTTGGTGTCCCTTACCGTGACTTTGATATTTGGAGTGTAATACTAGCTGTTACCTTCCAACAAAATTTATATGCAAAACTTAAACGAGTCCACCTTCAAGTAGACATATCATGTCCCACACAAACACATCTCCTTGGACTCTATTATTATGATACGACTTTCAGGTCAAAAGGGACTAGCGATAACCCTTACCATAACACCGATGTACTTTCGGACTGCAGTTAGAGATCCAACCTTGACTCAAATCTTTTGGCCCAATATATGGTTGTGATCTACTCGAAGCCCTCAACGCACATGCCACTAGTGTGCCACTCAATAGAGGCCTTGTGTGCTACTTAACCACAAAAGTCATAAAAGGCGCATCTCACAACTTACAGAACCTATTCTACCAACCCTACGAGAAATTTGCCCAACCACTTGAATTTGAACCTATTCTACATTACCCTAACCTAATAGGGATGGTTTAAAATTCCACAAAATTTTGTCCAGCCACTATAGATTAAAATCTAAAGTTCATGTAATCAAATATTGAAGTCTAATTAGGGAACCTATTGAGACTCAGTTAAACCCATCATAGCCCATCGCCATATTGGGACTATAAAACCAAACTTGATGAAATAGGCCCTCGCCCTATTATGTAGGTCTCACCTCTTGGCTCACTAATTCTCCTTCCATAGATTTCGTAACTGCATCTCTTCGTAGCCTATGTTATGCATCTCTCGATACCAACTTGCTTCCGGATATACTTGACCAAGACCTCTCATACTGTCTTGACCAAACATAATTAATATATGGGCCATATTAAATAGATAATACCTAGACTTCCTATAGAGTCTGTGACTATGATTGGAAATACCTCATACTTCCTATACCTCCTTGAAATTTGACCTTCTTATAAGCCCTATTACTGTGCTTTCCCCGATTAACCAACTTCTATAAGTTGGATAGAACATTGAACTTATTATACTCTAGCTCTCAAAATAGGATTAAAATCGTGACCGTTCTTTCGTCTGTATAGAATTTATGAAATGATCTTTTATTTTGCATTTTATATCCCTTTGCTCGTGCATTTAGATAACTACGGTAACAGATTGTAACCAAAATTCTTCAAGTCAATCATAGAATCATTTTTGTTTAAATCAATAGCAAATTTTTTTAAGGCAAATAGATCGCAAGCCTCTCTAAGGAACATAAGATTTTAGAATTTACAAGTGGTTGGAAATGATTGGTTCCAATTAGACTAATAACTTAATGGTTCATAACGTCGACCCATATTCGTATCATGTGATACCCTCGACCATGATTTTGATAATTGAAGCACATCGCTAGCCTTTCCTTTCGACAAATTTCACATTCACGAACTAGACTAGTCATGCTACTCACATGACATACATGTCCCACGCAAACGAACTTTCCAGTGCACCATTTAAAAATTACACCACGTGCATGACACATTGTTTCCTCAAAACAAACCATAGAGACCCAAATTTGACCTATTCGATTTCACCCATGCAAATATCGACCCATTTCCTTAACTAAACTGAATACTCAAGATCTATGCAAGACGCACACCTATGACATATGCCTTCCAACAAGCAAGCGCATGCCTCCTACACAACACCAAACATCAGCCCACACATATTAATCGTTTTGACTTAGAGTTTTCAAAATACTTGCCTAATTATATTCTATAGCCTGGGTTCTTTAATTATCATCGATTCTCATCACTTGGTCATAAATTTTTCTTCCTTAAGTTTTCAAGCTCACTTCTTAGTTTTCCATGTTAGACGTAGAACGAATCCTTCTGAACTGACACACCTTAGTATATTCCAACAAAGGTCACTACCTGCTTGTCAGAAGCATGACCCCTAGAGTGACAATGTTTGATTGTAGTAACTTTCTTATAGTTGTTATTGACTAAGAACGTTATGGTGTTATCGAGGCTCACTTAGAATCCAAGACTGCGGTCAGAAGTGTCCATTATTCTCGTGCCCCTTCCTAGAAATTGTCCTTCTCAAGGTCTTGTAATGACGACGATCTTTTCGGGTGGCCAACTTCTATAAGTTGGGTAGATTCTGGAAGGAAGCATACCCTATCTTGTAGAATATGAGGTCAATTGAGATTTCTATGACAACCACCCCTCCATCCTTTCAAAAATTGAGCTAAGATTTGACGTACCTACTATCCCTCCGTACAAATTCTCGCAATTCTTGATATTATGATTATTTTTAATTTCGAGGACAAAATTATCATAAGTTGGGTAGGATGTAAAACCCCTTATAATTTAAAGGAATATTTAAATTATTTTTGGATTTTATTTAATTCTAATTTTTTTTATCTTATTTATATTATGTAAAAGGACTATAGCTATGGTTGAGTTTGAATATGCAAGACGACTAGAAAGTATGGCATGCCTAGCGTAGTCAGGTGCTTCAACTAGTATTCTAGCCATGTTAGGAAAGCCATGGTCATATTGTAATCTCTTGCATGTTAACCATTCAAATTATGGCACAAGTTATATTTTTATTTAATTAATTAGTTAAGAAAGCCTTTATAACTTTTTAGGAGACCCGGTTGCACAAAACCTTTCCAAACCTCTTCCAAGTCAAACCCAACCCTATGTAGGCATGTTGGGCATTAATAAATATTAATAATTACATTTATTTGTATTTAATTCAGATTTTGTAGTGTAATCACATAGATAGAATTAAATAGTTCTATATTAGGAAACCCCTTTTTAAATCCTCAATCCAATCAACTTGCCAACTCACCAAACTACCAAATCATGCCAAGTGGACCCCCACCATGCTAATTTCATCCAAGCAACCCCCCCATGGCCGAATGCATCAATTTAAATAAGATTTAAATCCTAGATTGCTTAAAATTCATTTAAGGATATGTTTAAATATACCAACTTATCCCAAACCTTAACCAAATCCTAATCTTTCTCTCCCTCACCTTTGGCCGACCAAAACCCCTCTAACTCTCCATAATTTTGTCGGTAACAAACTCCTCATAGCATCTATACATCATCTCCTCCATTGCACATCTCTCCATCCTTCACAAAAACTCATCTCCTCCACCATACATCCCCGAAACCCCTCAAAACAAACCCTAAAAACTAATCTCCCCCATCCAATCCTCTATATCCATTATCAAATCTCCCATGCTCAACAAGAGAGGATTAGCAAATGAGGATAGCGGAAAATATTGGAGCTTTAGTGAAGAGAAGTCATCATCACCCTTTCTAGCAAGGATCTTTGGTAAGAACCCGAATATTTTTTTCTAAAAAAATTTACTAAAATAAGTAGAAAATATATTATTAATTTTGTAGAAATCATATTTTGATGAATTTTTTAGGTATAATCATCCATAAAGGTTTCATGAAATATATGCGTAATATTCATGTGTCGGTAGGATCAAAATTAATCCCATTGTAAAGAAACTATGTGTTATTGGTGAATATTTTATAAAATAAATTTTATGTGTGTTCATATACATAAATTAGGATTTTTAAGTATTTTTCCATAATTTTAGCAACTCAAATCTGGTCCGAAAAATTGTAGGTCAAAACTAGTTAATTTCGGGTAACCGGCTGACCTAGAATGTTCCAAACTTGTAGTATAACTCAACCCTTGTATCTCTGATATTATTCTATAAAATAAATTATTTTATTTTTGTTTAAAATATATTTTTGGTTATTTTAGCAATTTTGAGTCATTAACTATGTTCCGGGTGTGTTTCGGGTAGACTAGCTGACTTATTAATCAACTAGTCATAAATGTCTTTAGAAATATTAATTCTAGAATTTCAGAGATAAATATGTATAAAATTAGTTTAAATATTATTTGTATGATTTTACATGATTTTTAAGTATGTTATTAAAGTAGGGGCATAACAGACTAATTAAAAGTTAGAAACCCTAAAATTGTGTTTCGATGTCTCGTGGAACCTGTGTGCGATTGTATGGATCTAAATGGTTCTACGAGAGATTGAATATAATTTTAACACATTACTTTGACTAATTAAGTCGTATCGTAAGTTTCATAAGTAGTGACTTAATTTAGTTAATTAATTATCTATGAGCGTCGGGTTCCGGAGGCATGGACGCGGGAGCGACATTTCATATTTACAGTACAGAATCAGGCAAGATACCTTACCATAATTACTGCTTACATTTAGTTCATTTTATTATTCTATTATTATTTTCTGCACTTTTATTTTCAGTTATTTATTTTTCTTCTTGCTTGTGGACCTAGAGTTAAGAGACTTCCGTCAATAGAATGCATGTCATTGACTTTGTCACGATTGTATCACGAGTTGTGTGTAAGTTGTGAGTATCATGTAGTGGTCACTTGCGTGTTGGCTGATCACCCGTGCGCATGCGTAGGAATAACTGTCAATAGATGCATGTTAGAAGACTTGACAGTTATTGAATATAAATCGTGTTATGGAAACGACACGTGTTCGTGTGTCGTGGTTACGATGCATGTATAGTATCATTGGAGGGAGGGGACAACTACTAGCGTAGGGGCTATATTTATTTTTGGCTACATTTATTTTTTACACACATTATGGGTGATAGTGACTCGGTTGAGCACTACGTGCTGCCTAGCCGATAGTGTCTCGGATGAGCGCTACTTGACGGCCACTCTTTATTACTTGCTTGCGTGAATCCATTACAGCCCCTGCGTAGAACGTTGTCCTCAAAGTGCATATCAAATAGATGGTTAGGGACCCCATTGTCTTATAGATTTATAGTAGTTACTTATGCAGTTATACATGACATGTTCTTCCTGTATCTTGTTACGTCCCTCTGAGGACCTAGTTATCTCTCCAGGTGTATGCTTTTATGGTTTACTGCAGGTGTTCTAGCGAAAGCCGTGATCTCCTTCCTTCCTTCGGAGAGAATTGCGCTTGGTTCGTTTGAAATTTTATCGATTCACTTCTTGTATATTTTATTTTGAGATAGTTGGTAGTGGACTTTGTCTCCGCCCAACGTTTGTACAAATGACTTTAATAAGTTGATTTTATGATATATTGTTTTGTGGATGAGGTTAGCTTCATGGTTACTACATTTTACAGCTTATGTGTACATACGAGATATCCATATATTGGAGTATACTTCGTATGTAGACAGCTGGCATGATACGTTTTTAGTCCTACGTATTTTGGGACTGGGGCGTTACATTAGATCAATGATGAGTTATTCGAATTTACCAGATTCGTTTTGGGGATATGCCTTAGAGACTGCAGCTTATTTTTTGAACTTAGTTCCTTCTAAGTCAGTACCTCTTACTCCCACAGAGCTGTGGATTGGGCATAAGCCTAGTCTGAAACATGTTCGCATTTGGGGTAGTCCAGCACATGTGCTGAATGAGAAAGGAGATAAGTTGGAATCTCATGTAGAAGTACGCTTGTTTATAGGCTATCCAAGAGGAACGAAAGGAGGTTTATTTTATAGTCCTAAGGATCAAAAGGTCATTGTTAGCACTAATGTCCGATTCTTAGAGGAAGACTATGTGATGAACCATAAACCCACAAATAGAGTTGTTCTAGAAGAACTGAGAGATGAGACACCAAGTACTTTAGTACCAACAGTACAAGAGAATGAACCACAAATAACTGCACAACGTGTCATAAATGTTATACCACAACCGATAGTACCTCGTCGTAGTGGGAGGGTTATGATACAACCTGATAGATATATGTTCTTGGAAGAGTCATCAGATTTCGTCCCTGAGGAACGAGATTATGATCCATGTACCTACAATGAAGCACTCCAAGATAAAGATGCAGAGTCTTGGCAAAAAGCAATGATATCTGAAATAAAATCTATGGATTCTAATCAGGTCTGGGAGTTTGTAGAACCACCCACTGGTGTAAAAGCCATTGGATGCAAGTGGGTCTATAAGATAAAAAGAGGATCGGATGGTAAGGTTGAAACCTTTAAAGCTCGGCTTGTAGCAAAAGGCTTTACACAAAGAGAGGGTATCGATTATGAGGAAACCTTTTCTCCAGTAGCCATGCTTAAGTCTATCCGGATTCTTTTATCTATTGCAGCTCATCTTGATTATGAGATTTAGCAAATGGATATCAAGACAACTTTCCTTAATGGAAGTCTTGAGGAAGACATCTATATGAAGCAACCAGACGGGTTCATTGAAAAGGGCCAAGAGCATCTTGTTTATAAGCTCAAGAAGTCCATTTATGGACTTAAGCAAGCTTCCAGATCTTGGAACATATGTTTTGATCAGGTGATAAAATCCTATGGATTTGATCAATGTCAGGATGAATCATGTGTATACAGAAAGTGTGACGAAAACGTGGTGGTGTTCCTAATACTTTATGTGGATGACATCTTGCTCATTGGAAACAATGTCAAGGTATTATCTGATGTAAGGGTATGGTTATCCAAATAATTTGATATAAAGGACTTGGGAGAAGTATGTCACATCCTTGGGATGAAAGTTCTACGAGATCTCAAGAAAAAGGATATTGGGCTTATCCCAAGCTTCCTATATCGATACTGTACTAGCTCGTTTTAGTATGCAAAATTCTAAGAAAGGTTTCTTACCTTTTAGACATAGAATTGCTCTATCAAAGGAGCAGTATCCGAGGACACCTAAAGAGATATAGAACATGAAGGCAGTTTCTTATGCATCAGCAGTAGGAAGCTTAATGTATGCAATTCTATGTACGAGACTAGACATCTGCTTTGTCGTAGACATGGTCAGTAGATATTAGTCTAACCTAGGAGAAGAGCACTGGACTGCCATAAAGCATATTTTGAAGTACCTGAAAAGGACTAAAGAGTATATGCTAGTTTACCAGGCAGATAGTTTAGTTTACTTAGGGTATACAGACTCACATTTTAGTCAGATAAGGATACCAGGAAATTTACCTCAGGTAATGTGTTTACTTTGGGAGGTGGAGCCATTGTGTGGAGGAGTATCAAGCAAAAATGTATTGCTGATTCTACTATGGAAGCCGAGTATGTGGCAGCCTCTGAGGCAGCCAAAGAAGCGGTTTGGCTCAGAAACTTTTTGTTGGACTTGGATGTGGTACCTAGTTTGCCTAAGTCTATTACACTTTATTGTGATAATAGTGGTGCAGTTGCAAACTCAAAGGAACCACGAGCCCATAAGACAGGTAAACACATTGAACGCAAGTTCCACCTGATACGAGATTTCGTAAAGAAAGAAAAAGTTGTTGTGATCAAGATAGCATCAACCGACAACCTAGCTGATCCCTTTACAAAGAGCTTACCAGCTAAGGCTTTTGATAGTCATGTTGAGAGAATGGGAGTCAGATGTGTAGCAACATGGCTTTAAGTATAAGTGGGAGATTTGTAATATTATATTGAAAAGCAATGATTTGAGTATAAGTGAGAGATTGTTAGGGTTATATACTAAAAGCATCACTTTTGTAATAACCTTATTTCCTTAAATTTTGAATGAGAATCATATAGACAAATGTTTGCATATTTTATTTGTTGCAAGTGTTAATAAAAATGTCTGATATTCTATATTATAGATAATATGGTGTGTGGTGTCACAGAGAAGATCATATTATCAGTTTCCTATGGAGTATATAAATAGTTCACAACCTAGATGGACTTGGACAATCTATTGGAAAGGTTGTAGTGTAATATGGTATTAGTCTATCTTGACTATAGGTTTACATAGTACACTTTGTGTGTATTGAACAGGACCACTTGAGGTTGTTCTTTTTGTACTGACTAATAAGAGAACAAACACCTCTGTTATTATGGATGCTTGTGCTCTTAATCCGGATATAATAACAGACATGTATATGCAGTGTGCATTACTTTGACTCATGAAAGAGTGAGATTCATTATGGATCAACAACCTCTATGAATTGGGTAATGACATTGTATGTATGACGGGTTGTTGATTATAAATGGAATCTATGTCCCGATACATCGGGTTGATGATGTCCCCTTAAGGAGCTCATAAGGATTGTCATGTAAACCCTGTAGGTGGATTATATCCGATATGACAAATAAAGTTGAGCGGTACAACTTAAGGATAAAAGATGTCGAATCAATATAGTTGTCAGTAACTTAATTTGGTCGACGGACATACGATATCTTAACATGGAGAGCCAAATAAGCATACAATAAAAGGAGCCCACAAACATAATTTGGGATTAGGGAGGTAGTGTAACAATAGCTCATTAGTGGACCAAGCTATTGTTAATGGGCCTGGATTGTGTGTTCGGGCTGAATACGGGATATCCAGATCCGTTAAGAGGCCTAACCCTAATTTCTCCTCATGGTCCATGTCGTAGCCTATATATATCCTCTATTCTCTTGTGTGTTAGATCTCGAGGGTTCTTGGAAGGACCATCCCTACCTGGCAGAGTTTACTTACAACAACAGCTATCAGGCCAGTATAGAGATGTCGCCATTTGAGGCTCTATAAGGATGGAGGTGTCGCACTTCTTTATCATGGGACGACGTCGACGAGAGAGTATTGATTGGCCCAGAGATGATTGTGGATGCAGCAGAGAAGGTCAAGCTGATCAAGGATAGGCTTCGGGTGGCGCGGGATAGGCAGCGGCATTGGGCCAATAGCCACCGGAGACCGTTAGAGTTCGAGGTATAGTTTTAGTTCTTGATTTGGGCTTGCTTGTGATTGTTTGCCTTAGGAGTTTGTGTTGAGTCTTGCTTTGTGATTAGGTTGGCGATATGGTGTTCATGAGGATTTCTCCAACACGGGGCACGATTCGCTTTGGCAGGGGCGGGAAGCTTAGTCCGTGGTTCATTGTACCTTTCACCATCCTTGAGAGGGTCAGTATAGTGGCCTATCGACTAGACTTGCTGCATACACTAGAGGAAGAGAGTTTACAATGTGTTCCATGTGTCGCAGTTGAGATGGTACGTGGCATACCCTAATCACGTATTGGATCACTCCAAGATAGAGGTGTGTCCTACTCTCAACTATCCAGAGGAGCCTGTGGAGATTCTGGATCGTCGGAAGAAGGTGCTTCGGAACCAGGTTATTTTCTTGGTTCGTGTCGCATGGAGGCATCACTCTCCAGGTGAGTCTACCTTGGAGAGAGAGGACGACATGCCGAAGCGATACCCTTATCTCTTCGAGCCTTAAGGTATTATTCTCTTTGTTCATGCTTGTATTTTTGTGCTAGTTTTGTCTTTAATTTTGAAGAGGAATTTTTTAAGAGGGTAGATTTGTTACTACCACAATTCTGGATAAGGCTAATTTTGTCATTTTATACCATTTATATTATATATATGGTTATTTAATTAATTGCTTATGAGGGTTGCATTTATTGGTATACTGGTTTATTTATAGGACCTTTAACTTGTAGACCTAATTGGACTAGACATGACTATTTGGACTTATATTCTAGGAGGAACACAATTAGACACATTTAATTCATGTTGAGTCAAGATTTGGAAAAGAAATTAACCCAATACTTAGAGTAAAACAACCCTTCATTTAAGTTAAGTGTTCATGATAACTTGAAGGATGTTTTGGGCATTTCAACATGGGTTTTAGGGCTTCATTCATGGCTGGTCAAAAAGAGAGTTTTCTCACTCTTCTTCATTTCATTTTGAGCCTACACAAATCATAGAAGAGCTCTCTACAAGCTCCCTCCATTATCCACACTTTCCTCAATCAAAACTCCTCCAAAACCCAAATCTTCATCCTAGAAGGCTTGGAGCTTGGAGACCAAGGAGCAAGAGAAAAAGAGTCCAAAAGCTTGGGAGATTGTGTCAAACTTGACACTAGAGCCTTCCAAGAGAGTTTTATTGGGAATCCATTTCCCAATAGGTAAAACTCTTATCATTTCTCATAGTTTAGACTCTATTTTCATGCATGACACTAGTAGGAACAAACACATGGACTAGAAGTACCCATAGGGAAAAGAGAAAGACTCTAACCATCATTTTGGTCGAAATTATTTGGAGTTTTTGTGTCATCTTTGGAGAAATCCGAGGAGAGCACCCCAAGTGCTTGTCAAAATGACAAATTGACTATAGTGGTTTTGTTTTCAGTTTTAGGCTTATGAATAGCTTGGTTTGCTCATAGGACAAGTGTATAAGATTTTTAGTATTTATATCTAGGCATATATGTATATATTTATATGTATTTATATGTAGGGATGTATATATACATGTGAAATTGTACGAAGTCCTATGTGTTCACTGTTTTGAGCCTCATGAGTGATAGGGGACTGCCTTGTGACAGTCCCTGTGACAGTGTGTGTGAGTGTCATAGTATTTGGCTTGTGTGTTAGTGTCTTGATTATCCTATGTGTGGGTCTTATGTGGGATGTATCTAAGTATCCATGTGAACTCATATATGGTGTGTGTGTGAGATAAATTCCTGTGTCGGTGAAAAAGGAAACTGCCCTATGAAACACTCATTAGTGTGCTCCTAAGTGACAGCTATAGTGAGTGTGTGGTGAGCGTAATGGCTTGAATATTTCACTATATTACATATGTAGCACAAGGCTATTATTGTTTTGTTCTTCTTGTTGTTCTTATTGTTGCAGGCAACCAAATGGATTATTTTATTATAGTAGCCAACCCAGGTTTGCAGAGGGCCATAGGCTCTGTGTGGCACTTAATAGTGCAGTAATGTGGCCTGCACATGAGGGTCGGTCCATAGGCCATTGTCCTTGTGCACAGGTGGCTTAGCCACTATTTTACAAGTCAATAAGCATGTGAGGGGTCCCTACAGCAGTGCAATATTTGTACTAGGGACTGGTCTTGGCAAAGAACTTGAGTGAGTTAGTGGATAGGAAGTTGGATTAAGTATCAGTGAGAGTTAGTGTCAACGACCAGTGTCATAGCGTGGACTGTCAAGTTGAAAGTTTAGTGGAGTGAGATCATTGGAGTATCAGTAAGAGAATTAGTGTCGAGTTTAGGGGACTCCATGCCCCTGCCCCTGTTACACAGGTATCGGAAAGTGTGAAGGCCATATGGCCTGCGTGATGGTTTGAGAAAGAGGGAAAAACATAGCAAGGTTGGGCAGGGCCTACTTGGCCCTGGCTGCTCGGCTTAGGCAGCAGTGCATTTTGCCTTTGGCCTTAAGCCTCTTGGCCTGGAGGTCATAGGCTGTGCAGTTGGAGTTAGCACTATATACAAAATTTGCATACTTGGCAGCAGACAATGACTATTTTGAGCATGCACAAACCACTGTTGGCCAGGCATTGCACAGGAAGCCATCCTGGTGTTGCACAGATGACGGGAGTTGTCCCCTGTTTCAGAAACTAGAGGAAGTGCAACATCAGTTGCACTGATGTTAGGCAGGGCCATTGTCCCTACAGTATACAGGATAGTGAGGGGAAAGTGCATAGGCACAGGTGGCATGGCTACTGTTTAGTGACAGAAAGTGATGTGTGTAGGTTAGCGAGTAAAGAGATATAGGGTTGGCAGCACTACTAAAATATCATCTAATAGCGACGGCAAGAAATGACGTCGCTATTAGCGACATCTTTGTAAACACGTCGCACAATGTCACTGCCTAGCGACGTTCTGCGACAGGAGATTCTGACGTCGCTGAATAGCGACGTTCAGCGACATATTATAAGTTTATGTCACCATTTTACGACGGTTAGCGACGTCGACTGGTGACGTCGCTAATTATTTTACTTAGGGCACGCTGTGCTCTTTTTTCCCCCCGACTCGAAATATTTTCCCCCCTCTCCAAATTTTCTCCCCCTCCTCGAGCTCCTCCGGCGACTCCCCCCCCCCCCCCCCCCCCCCCCCCGCGATTTCCTCCGGCGACTCCCCCCCCGGCGACCCCTACCCCGTCGTGCTCCTCCTCCTCCTCGACCTCCTCCTCCTCGAGCTCATTCTCCTCTTCGTCAAGTAAAACCTAACGTAACTCCTCCTCCTCCTCCTCCTCTCCCACAGACACACACACACAAGGACACACACGGACACGGACACACACACACACACAGACACAGATACACACACATATCCGCCGTTTGCCAATAAATATTGGCAAAAGGGGATGAATTTTGAGGCTGCTATCGATGCCAGGATATTTGAAGGAAATATTGACCGCAACCAAACATCAGTAGCATTTTAATTTGAATACTTAATCAAGAATACTCTAATAATTAAGCATAGATATGGTAAATTGAGCACGTGTTCTCACTTAGTAAATAATCTATTTGTACTAACTAATCCTACAAAAGGATTAGATATGGTCGATGTATATTTTTTTTCCCAAATTATGTTTAGACTTTGGTTGAATGATTTTGGAGGATATAACAGAAGTAAGATTCTCAAGGGAATATAGATATTAATTTCATATACATTATTTGAAAATATATGGTTAGCTTTCATTCCAGAGATTAAGTTGGAGTGAGTTACGAGAAATTATTCAATGAGCTGGTCTCTTATCATACATCTTTCGTGCCATGATCAACTTAATGTCTAGAGATAAGTGCAGCAGGAATGTCAATCTTCATTTTCATGTAGTCAAGTGAATGTCATGAAATGTAGACGGTGCCTGCTCACTGAATAATTTCTATATACATGAGACCATCATCTGGGAACTTTAAAAACTTATGGTTAATTTAACCGGTATATAACAAATGATGATGTCACGTACATTGTCCGTCCCAAGGGAATGACCGTGTCGGTTCACAGCCATGTGGCTTGCAGTCATTGGTCTCATGGTCCGAAATGGACAATGACTGGCAGCCACATAGGCGGGGCCGGTACAGTCACCTTCTAGGAGTGGACAAAATATTATTTCCGATACAACAACCACTAACAACGTACAAGTCAACTTTATTAACAATCGATAAATAATCACATTTTGAATGGCCACGAGCTAGTAGTTTCCTCTAGATCCCAAACCACATGAATCTAGCAATAAACAAAGATGTGTACTTTGAACAAATTCGGAAATGAGAGGGCCTAAACTCAACCAGAATTTTAACAACTATGGAGGTTTGTAGTGTAAGGATTTCTTGATTGTGATGAATGTAGAGAATGTGCTCTAGTTTCATTATTGATGATTGTTGTTTAATAATGTTTTTTGTTGTTGTTGTCTTCATGTTTGTTAAATGACACCCAGATACTAGTTTTAGTTGTTTAAATGACACCCAGATACTAGTTTTAGTTTCAGTTTGCTTTGGTAACTCACTATTGCTCATTACTTGGTACTAGTTTTAGTTGATTGTGTTTTTTAAGACTAAACAAATGACACCCAGATATTACTTGTGTGTATGAGATAGCTTGAGTTGACTTTGGTCATTATTGGTACTTGAATTATAGGTTAGGCTTGTATAGCCTTGAATGGTGTGTGCTAGCTAGTATTGGGATACCAATAGCGATAAGGTAAAGGGTACCTTGGTAGGTAATGACTAGAAATATGATATTTGACTTAGATTTGATCTTGTTTGACCAAGGTTGACTATTTTGACTAAAAGTCAAAGTAGAGTCAACATCTGACCTAGATTGGACTAAGAGTTGACAAAGTCAACTTTAGGTCAACCCTTGACCTACTTTGACCTTGTTTGACCTTATTTGACTTTGTTTGACTTAGCTTGACCTTTTTTGACTTAGTACAACCTAGTTTGACCTAGATTGCATATCATTGTTATTAGTAACTGTCTGCTACTAATGTGTGTCCCATAATAAGACATAATATACGAATTTGTGCCTATTGGATAATGTGTGTCCATCTTTGCAGAATTATTTCCAAATGGATATGAATTACTACTTGCGAAATCGTTTATGGATGTACAATCGTCGTCCTGATGATATGTGTGGTGTGCGGGATGAATACATAACAGGAGTAGAGCAGTTCCTGCAGTTTGCTAAGGAGTTCCCTCAGTACATGGACGGCACCAAAATTAAGTGTCCGTGTGTGAAATGTCATAACGTGAAAAATTATCCAGAAGTGGAAGTGACATATCATTTATACTCGAGGGGTTTCACGCCTAATTACTATCAGTGGACCGCACACGGAGAACTTGTGTCTTTAGCATCAGAGCCGGAGCCTTATGTTGAGCCGTATATGCATGCGAGACCTAATTTTGTTTCAGATAATCATGCATACGACGACGAGTGCGTGAACATGGTTTTCGACGCCGCGGGGCCTAGTTTCGTTCATGATGCACCTGAGGAGGCACCGAACGCCGATGCTGCACAGTTCATGTAGTTGCTGGAGAATGTAAGGACTCCATTATATTCTGGTTGTGAGGATTATTCATCGTTGGAGGTGGTTACAAGACTGTTGAGCATTAAGTCAGATTTTAACATGTCGCAAGAATGCTACAACCGAGTGTTGGAGTTGATTATAGAGATCTTGACGGCGGGTGCTAAGTTGCCTAAAGACTTCTACCAGTCTAAGAGGATGGTGAGATCGCTCTGGATGGGATACGAGAAAATTGATTCCTGTCGCAATGGGTGCATACTGTACTACAAAGACGACAAGGACGCAGATATGTGCAGATTTTGTGGTGCTGATCGCTATAAGACAACTAGTACAGGAAGGTCTACCGGTGCAAGAAGACCGACCGATTCAATGCACTACTTGCCTTTAACGCCGCGGTTACAAAGATTATTTATGGTGAAAGAGACGGCCGAAAATATGAGTTGGCACAAGCGAGAACAGATTGAAGGAGTGTTGGATCACCCATCCGATGGAGAAGCGTGGAAGCACTTTGATCGAGTGTATCCTGATTTTGCTTCAGATCCGCACAATGTCAGGTTGGGACTATCTTCTGACGGTTTTACTCCTTTTGGTCTTTCGGGATCCCAGTATTTGTGCTGGCCTGTGATTGTCACTCCGTATAACCTACCGCCTTGGATGTGCATGAAGACT
The DNA here is from genome assembly GCA_029216955.1 of Iris pallida. NCBI lineage: Eukaryota > Viridiplantae > Streptophyta > Magnoliopsida > Asparagales > Iridaceae > Iris > Iris pallida. Next base: position 21,201,446 of record JANAVB010042617.1, read on the forward strand.
CAGTACATGTTCCTAACCGTTATAATTCCTGTTCCGAACAATCCCAAGAGGAACATTGACGTGTACTTATAGCTTTTGATAGATGAGTTGAATCAGTTATGGGAAGTAGGCGCTAACACGTACGATGTTTCTAGGAAGCAGAATTTTCAGATGAAGGTAACCCTTATGTGGACCATCAATAACTTTTCGGCCTATGGAATGTTATCTGGATGGAGCACTCATGGCCGTCTCTCATGGCCGTATTGCATGGACCGTAGTAAGGCTTTCCGCTTGAAACACGGAGGAAAACCGTGCTTCTTTGATTGTTGTCACGCCCCAGAACCAGAATACTGGAGAGCGGGGGCAGACATAGCCAGCTACGTATAATGAAATGGAATCCATCTCATCATACGGTCACGGCTGTCTAGATATGTGAGAGTTTTACTACAATCCATCAGTCTCTTAAGGTCATAAAATAGCCTATTGTCTCAATCTCAACCAACTAATAATAATTACAAGATGTCAGATCACCAAATACACAATAGTAAGGCGTCCCAAACATTACATATTCAGAATGATCATGAAGCTAGTCGTTACAAAATGTGAGGACTAGCGAGAGTTCAGTCATACATGATCAACCCCCGGGGCTTGTCAATCATGTTACAGCTCGTAGGCAGACAGTAAATAAAATGTATACGAGCTAACACTTGCTCGGCGGCTAAACGCCTCAAAAGAATAATTTTACAATAGAGTGGGAGAGCAAAATTAAACCCACTCGTTGCCCTGGTTACGCCTGGTGTTCACCATCGGACTAGAAGACAGGTAGATCCTCTGGAGATGACAAAACCAGCTGGGTCAGACCCCAGAAAGAGCAAGTGCCATAAAGGAGGCCATAAAATAAGAACAAAAGCCAGCAATCAGCACAATAATATAATTACATAATAAGAGACAGTGATTTAAGAAAAAGCATGACAGGTGAATATAAAAGACAATCTTGTACAGAATCGATAAAAGACAGAACATATGGAAGAGCATGACAGGATGATATACGATGAGATAACCATGGGACTATTCAGACAACCAGGTTACAACCCGTAAACCAAACAAGGACCGGGGTTGTAACCCTTCGTCTGAACAGAACATGGTTTCTTCCACCATTTATCGGCAAGATAATATAAGAAATCAGGACATGAAACAATCTTGTGCATGATCAAGACAAGGCTAGACAGATTGAACTTCATCCAACATTCACGGCCAAGCAATAAGTACGGCTTGATACTTTAACTAACTAGGGTTATCACAAACCTAATTACTAATAAGATGCAATGAGATATTCCTCCAGCCACAAGCCCTGCAGCTAATCCAGGTTATCCAGGCGATTTGGATTCATCAAACAGTTATCAATAATTATGTGCCCCATACGACGGTGGGCTGGAAATGTGCCCTACTCGACGGCAGGCTACAAGTCCAAACAATTGCGGCCGGGATAACGGGATTGCCTGTAACTGGAGAAATCTCCCATGACTACTGAATTATTCTAGTTATTAGCCTTAATCCATTTTAGTAGGTACTCCTGACCGTGGTACTCAGGAGTCCCATCCTAGACATGATGTAAGACTGGACAAGTGGATTTAACAAGCAAGCAAGAAGAACCACCCACGGTGTCAAGACAGGTCACGCTAAGTTATCAGGTCATGTCAAGTCAGAAGTGTGCCGCCACGGGCCACTATCATGTTATACAAGTTCCTTGTCATACCAAGCCATGTACAATAGCCATCCCAAACATATTAAGTAAAATCAAGTTCATGACAAAGGGCGTAAGGATATAAAATGGGCGTGAATTATCTAATAAAATATCAATATACAGGGCTATAGAAGAGCCAAGCTTAAGGAAAATAAAACCAAATCTCCATGAATAGACAGATTGCGCAAGGGTCCCTGGGGTCGGGTTGCGCAGGAGTCAAGTGCGCCAGGGGCCAACTGCGCAGGGTACCAACTGCGCAGGGGTAAACTGCGCAGGGGTGGATGGCGCAGCAGATGGATTGTGCTGGATCATGTTATGCAGGAATGGATGGCGCAGGGTCAGATTACGCAGAAGTGGATTGCGCATGAGCAGACTGCGCATGAACGGACCGCGCATGAGCAGACTCCGCATGAATCCATGCGCACTAGGGTTGAGCGCAGTTCGCCAAGGGGCAAGCTGTGCGGTCGGTGCTGCGCTAAAGAGCAGTGGCTAAGGGGGATGCGCAGTCCAGCACTGCGCTAAAGAGCGCAGGCTGCTGTCTTCTTCTCCAGGCCGAGAAGAAGACTCCAAGAACTCCAAAGTTCAAAACTTCATATCTTTGCCAAAGCAAAACCAAATCTAGATTTTCAAAGGTCTATCTTGAGTAAAATTAAATTCTCTTCCACATGGAAGCATCAAAATACAAAAACACAACTTAAATAGATCAAAACCATGTAAATTCGAAAATGGGGAAAACTTAGATCTAGAACAATGGAAACTCCAAATCATAAAATGTCAAGTTCTAATGTTGATCTCCATGGCCTAATCTAGCTAATGGACAAATAAAAAGTGGTTCTCATATGGTGGCAAGGTGCACTTGCCTATGGGTGGTGGTGTTGTGTAGAGGATGGAAGAAGATGGAGAAATAAATAGAGTTTACGGAGGAGAGAGAAAAGTAGGTGGAGTTTTAATGAGGGTGGTTGTGATGGAATGGAGGTGGAGAATAGGCTAAGGTGCTCCACTCATGAAGAACCAAACCAAACCAGACCAAACCAACTCCACAAAATAAAACCAAGCCATGGTCCAAAACCTATTTACGAGAAATTAAATCCACAAGTCGAAAAAATAAAATATGTGCCAAAGTCAATTACGAGTACAAATACGAATTACAGGAAATAGGGGTGACAACTCTACCCACCTTCAAAGAATTCCGTCCTCGGAATTTAATCAAGGAGCTAGAAATTGCCACGACAAGCTACACTAAGCACAGGCAAGCTACACTAAGCAGTTCAATCATACAATCATACAATACAAGCAAGAAGGGAAAAACGTAAGGCATAAGGAAGACATTTATACCTTATGAGTCAAACGGGTAGGGATAACGTGATCGGACATCATCCTCACACTCCCACGTTTGACTCCCCCAAGGAGCGATGAACTCAAGCAATATGAACTAAACTGATAGTCTTGCGCTTGAGGTCTCTCTCTTTGGTCAAACAGGGACACGGGCCTTCCCTCATACGAAAAGGTTGGTACCAATAACCGTTTTCGAATGATCTAGGGACATGGCTCGGACCCGGGATATACCATTGTAATTAGGACACATGAAACATGACACGTGTCCCGCATAATAACGGCAGAAAGCAAGATAATAGGACACAGATACCTCTTTGTCGATTCTGGATCTGGGCCTGGGCCAGGGCGAACTGCTGAGGCCTCTGCTGCTGGAAGGCCTGGGCCTGAGTCGGCAATGGTCTCGGAGGCTGGTACTGCTGCTGAAACACTTGGGCCTAAGGCGACAATGGCCTCGGCAACTGTTGCTGCTGCTGGACTGGTACTGGAGCTGGTGCTGGTCCTCTAACCGAGGGACTAGATTCTGTTGATGCTGAATCGACTCTGAATGGGTAGGACCCCACCATATGGTCCGGTGCCCCACACAACATGCATAGTCCCAGGGCCTTGCGACACTATGACACAACGTGTCCAGGCTTCCCACAATAAGAACAACCTACGGCGGAAGGCTGCGCTTGCTTCTGTTTCTACGGAGGGTACGTCGGGGTCGAGTACTGGACCGACGTAACTGAGGTTGCTCGCCTCGGAGTTCCAATGGTCAAAGCCCTTGCTGCCGGGGCTGGTGCTGAAGACTGATTCATTTGACTGTGGGTCCGCTTCCGTCCTCTGGTCCTATCCACAATCCTCTGGGAGGTATACTCGTGCCTCCTAGCTGCTCTCAATACTGCATCAAACGTCTAGTGTTCAAACTGTTCTACTGCCAACAAGATCTCCAAGTGGAGCCCCTGCTGGAACCGTTGGGCCCTATCAAACTCGGTCGCCACCAAGGTGGGAGCAAACCGACTGAGCCTAGAAAACTCCAATGCATAACTGTCGACCGTCCTGCCTCCTTGCTTCAGGTTGCTAAACTTGGTCTGCAAGTCATATCGAGCCACCGTATCGAAATACTTGGTCTGGAATCTTTCGCTAAATACTGCCCAGGGAACAGATGCTGTCAATCCCATGGCCTGCGCCGCCCACCAATTGCGAGCTAAATCCAACAACTGCAGGCATACCACCGCCACCTTCTCGTCTTCTGGAGTCTTCGTGGCCTCTAGAATAACTTTTGTATCCTGGAGCCAAGCATCTGCGGTAATGGCATCCTCGGTGCCGTCGAAGAATGGAGGGTTCAGGCGCTTGAAGCTGTTGGCTGCACTGTTTCCCGGATGACTGCCTCTGTTCAGAGCATCTTGTACTGCCTGGTGCAATGCATCACCTCGGCGATCTTGAGAAGCTAACAATGATCTGATGAGACCTTCCAAAGTGCCATCATCAGGCTCTACTGGCTGGACGGGCCGAACTGGGGGCGCTGGTTCTCCAGAAGGCATGGCTCGAGAGGCGGCTGTTGAGGACTGATCTTGATCTTCTTGCTGTTGTTGGGCTGCTGGCTGAGCTCCTTCCGGCTGATCAACAAGAATGATGCCACTGAAGCAATGACATCAGGGATATTAAGGAAGGACCAGGATTGAACAATGATGCAAGCATGTTATCAAGTCGGGGATTCAAGGAGATAAGAAGATACGAGTGGAGATCAAAGGCGAGTACAGATTGAGACATCTATCTGGTAAACCCCCACACATCTTGATTGACAAGACCTGCATGGGCCACCACTTAAACCATGTCACGCCCCAGAACCAGAATACTGGAGAGCGGGGGCAGACATAGCCAGCTACGTATAATGAAATGGAATCCATCTCATCATACGGTCACGGCTGTCTAGATATGTGAGGGTTTCACTACAATCCATCAGTCTCTTAAGGTCATAAAATAGCCTATTGTCTCAATCTCAACCAGCTAATAATAATTACAAGATGTCAGATCACCAAATACACAATAGTAAGGCGTCCCATATATTACATATTCAGAATGATCATGAAGCTAGTCGTTACAAAATGTGAGGATTAGCGAGAGTTCAGTCATACATGATCAACCTCCGGGGCTTGTTAATCATGTTACAGCCCGTAGGCAGACAGTAAATAAAATGTACACGAGCTAACACTTGCTCGGCGGCTAAACGCCTCAAAAGAATAATTTTACAATAGAGTGGGAGAGCAAAATTAACCCACTCGTTGCCCTGGTTACGCCTGGTGTTCACCATCGGACTGGAAGACAGGTAGATCCTCTGGAACTGCTCTGGTATCTGGCCATACAAAACTAGCTGGGTCAGACCCCAGAAAGAGCAAGTGCCACAAAGGAGGCCATAAAATAAGAACAAAAGCAAGCAATCAGCACAATAATATAATTACATAATAAGAGACAGTGATTTAAGAAAAAGCGTGACAGGTGAATATAAAAGACAATCTTGTACAGAATCGATAAAAGACAGAACATATGGAAGAGCATGACAGGATGATATACGATGAGATAACCATGGGACTATTCAGACAACCAGGTTACAACCCGTAAACCAAATAAGGACCGGGGTTGTAACCCTTCGTCTGAACAGAACTTGGTTTCTCCCACCATTTATCGGCAAGATAATATAAGAAATCAGAACATGAAACAATCTTGTGCATGATCAAGACAAGGCTAGACAGATTGAACTTCATCCAACATTCACGGCCAAGCAATAAGTACGGCTTGATACTTTAACTAACTAGGGTTATCACAAACCTAATTACTAACAAGATGCAATGAGATGTTCCTCCAGCCACAAGCCCTGCAGCTAATCCAGGTTATCCAGGCGATTTGGATTCATCAAGCAGTTATCAATAATTATGTGCCCCACACGACGGTGGGCTGGAAATGTGTCCTACTCGACGGCAGGCTACAAGTCCAAACAATTGCGGCCGGGATAACGGGATTGCCTGTAACTGGAGAAATCTCCCATGACTACTGAATTATTCTAGTTATTAGCCTTAATCCATTTTAGTAGGTACTCCTGACCGTGGTACTCAGGAGTCCCATCCTAGACATGATGTAAGACTGGACAAGTGGATTTAACAAGCAAGCAAGAAGAACCACCCACGGTGTCAAGACAGGTCACGCTAAGTTATCAGGTCATGTCAAGTCAGGAGTGTGCCTCCACGGGCCTCATGTTATACAAGTTCCTTGTCATACCAAGCCATGTACAATAGCCATCCCAAACATATTAAGTAAAATCAAGTTCATGACAAAGGGCGTAAGGATATAAAATGGGCATGAATTATCTAATAAAATATTAATATACAGGGCTATAGAAGAGCCAAACTTAAGGAAAATAAAACCAAATCTCCATGATTAGACAGATTGCGCAAGGGTCCCTGGGGTCGGGTTGCGCAGGAGTCAAGTACGCCAGCGGCCAACTGCGCAGGGGTGAGCTGCACAGGGTTCCAACTGCGCAGGGGTAAACTGCGCAGGGGTGGATGACGCAGCAGATGGATTGTGCTGGATCATGTTGCGCAGGAATGGATGGCGCAGGATCAGATTGCGCAGAAGTGGATTGCGCATGAATGGACCGCGCATGAGCAGGCTGCGCATGAATCCATACGCACTCGGGTTGAGCACAGTTCGCCAAGGGGCAAGCTGCGCGGTCGGTGCTGCACTAAAGAGCGCTAGCCAAGGGGGATGCGCAGTCCAGCACTGCGCTAAAGAGCGCAGGCTGCTGTCTTCTTCTCCAGGCCGAGAAGAAGACTCCAAGAACTCCAAAGTTCAAAACTTCATATCTTTGCCAAATCAAAACCAAATCTAGATTTTCAAAGGTCTATCTTGAGTAAAATTGAATTCTTTTCCACATGGAAGCATCAAAATCCACAAAAACACAACTTAAATAGATCAAAACCATGTAAATCCGAAAATGGGAAAAACTTAGATCTAGAACAATGGAAACTCCAAATCACAAAATGTCAAGTTCTAATGTTGATCTCCATGGCCTAATCTAGCTAATGGACAAATAAAAAGTGGTTCTCATATGGTGGCAAGGTGCACTTGCCTATGGGTGGTGGTGTTGTGTAGAGGAAGGAAGAAGATGGAGAAATAAATGGAGTTTATGGAGGAGAGAGAAAAGTTGGTGGAGTTTTAATGAAGGTGGTTGTGATGGAATGGAGGTGGAGAATAGGCTAAGGTGCTCCACTCATGAAGAACCAAACCAAACCAGACCAAACCAACTCCACAAAATAAAACCAAGCCATGGTCCAAAACCCATTTACGAGAAATCAAATCCACAAGTCGAGAAAATAAAATACGTGCCAAAGTCAATTACGAGTACATATATGAATTATAGGAAATGGGGGTGACAATTGTCATCGGCAATTTCTGCCAAAAGTTCATCCGTTCCGAAGGAACAGGAATGCATTCCGTGCCGGCGTTGTAGAGAAGGGTGATCTACCGCCAAGGTGGTACGAAGCCACGATATGGAAGGAGGTTAAAGATTTTCCAAGTGCTATCGAAGATCCTACAACTGGGTACAAGTGCGATGGATTTGGTAGAGATCATAACTGGACAAAGAGGAGCATATTCTGGGATCTGCCATACTGGAGTACCAATCTGATTAGATATAATCTTGATGTCATGCATATTGAGAAGAATATGTTTGATAACATAATTAATACTGTGATGGACATAAAAGGAAAAACGAAAGACAATCCCAAGGCCAGGTTGGAATTAGAAGAAATATGCAAACGCCCTGCGTTGTATTTGATACAGCAGAATGGAAAACAGTTCCTGCCGAAGTCAATTTTCTCGCTGGACAAGGAGGATAAAGTGAGACTTTGTCGGTGGATCCAGAGCCTAAAATTTCCAGACGGATATGTGTCAAATCTGAGAAGATGTGTCGATCCGAAGGAAAACAAATTGACGGGTATGAAGAGCCACAACTGTCACGTATTCATGGAGAGGTTAATTCCGATTGCATTTCGGGAATTCTTATCGCAGGCAGTTTGGGATCCATTGACGGAGCTTAGCATATTCTTCAGGGATCTTTGTTCTAAGAAATTGCTCGTTGATCATCTAGAAAAGCAAGAGAAGGACATTACGGTAATACTATACAAGCTAGAGAGGGTGTTTCCTCCTGGATTCTTCGACTCTATAGAGCATTTGCCGATTCATCTATCCTATAAGGCATGTGTTGGTGGACCCGTCGAATATCGATGGATGTACCCGTTCGAGCGACATTTGAATCACCTAAAAAAAAAGGTAAAAAATAAGGCACGGGTCGAGGGTTCTATTTGTGAAGCCTATGTTCTCGAGGAGATTACAAACTTTTGTTCGATGTATTTCAAGCCTCATGCTGCAACTAATAGAATAAGAGCTTCCAGAAACGACGATGGAGATTATAAAAGTAATAATACAATACTGAAGGTATTCAATGCTCCAGGAAAGCCATTGGATAAAATGAAGAAAAGATATCTGAACGATGATGAGCTAAGGGCTGCTCAAGTGTATGTATTACTCAACTGCGACGAGGAGGAAGTAGAGAAACTGGAGGGGTAAGTAAATAATACGTCTACATTATTTTAATAGTATTGAGAATGATACTATTACATTAATTGCACGATGTTGTTTTCAGCATATTTAATGATGATGTGAGGTCAGGTAGGCCACACATAACAGAAGAAGAACTAGAACAAGAAATGAGGCGTTATTTTCTATCATGGTTGAGTGCATATGTAAGACTTGAGAACTCTGTAATTACCTTTCTGTATATGCACTTGATTTAGAATGAGCTTAATTGCTTCTTTCGTGGTATTTAGGTCGATCGTCCATGCGCAAGACTTGAGAATGAGTCTATTAGAACGCTAGCCAAGGGACCAATTTATGCTGCAAAAATATAGCCAAGCTACTGTGTTAATGGGTTTAGGTTCAAGTCAACAACTTGCCCGATCAGAGACAACTTTGTGGATCTCGACTCCACCAAAAATAGCTGTTCGTGTATCAGATCTTCGAACTACAATGATGTTGATGCGGGCAATGATTTCTATGGCGTGCTACGGGAGATCGTGGAGCTGACATATAGTTATGGAATAGAGCCTAATAAGATTGTGTTATTCAGGTGTGATTGGTTCGATCCGATTGAAGGTCAGGGTTGGAAAGTAGACAAGCACGGTCTTGTTGATATAAACTATCGGCGTCGATATCAAGCCTATGAACCATTTGTCCTATCAAGTCAGGCTCCGCTCGTGTACTTCACAAGTTATCCTAAACGGGGAACAACAAGGTCGGATTGGTGGGCAGTATGCAAGACCAAAGCTAGAAATACCTTTGAGGTTGACGATATAGCTTATCAACAGGATGAACTACCTCTTGTAACAAATATTATAGAAGTGGACACGACGGAAGTTCCTCATTATACATCTAATTGTGTAGAAGAAGTAAAATTATCTGAAGAGGAAGATGCAGATGAAAGTGAAGATGTAAAGGAGGAGGAAGAAGAAGAAGATGATGAGCTAAACGAACTAGATGAATTTTCAGAAGAGGATTAAAATCTGTGATGTCTGTCATATAAATATGTATTTTTGTAATAATAAATCTGTGACACTTTAGTGACACTTTTATCTGTGACCATGATATTTTTCAAAAATCTGTGATGTCTATCATATAAATATGTATTTTTGTTTTATTGTCATATGTTATTATCAGGTATAACTAGACCAAGAGGACGACGCGGAGGATTTTACATTAGGCAATCCCGTCAGCCTCGGCCTGGGGATGGAGAGGGCAGTTCCGTATCCTCATCTTCATCTCCGAGTACGCCAGTGTACCATTCTATTCCCGGTCCATTACCGGGACAGGGCAGTTCCAACAGGTTGCCGACTCCTCCCTCGTCGTCCAGCCTTCCTGATCCCGTGTCCAGCATTCCTGATCCCCCGTCCAGCATTCCTCCTGTCGACGGCTCTATGGGGGGAGCCGATATCGAGCATATGGAGGACGGTGATCAGACTGATCCTGTCCAGGCAAGAGGTGAGAGCGACCCTCCATGCGCTCCCCCGGGCGAGACGCGTATGGAGATTTGGACGGACGGGCCCATGAAGTAAGTTAATTAATTAATATATATTTCTCAAATGATTATATGTACATATATATTCATAAAAAAAATTTATTGTATAGATATCGGCCTTCTGCAGTACAGAGACAGCTGGAGGTATTTCTGAGGCAGAACTATGGTGGGCCTTGGATTAACTACTCAGATGCTCCCACAGATAGGAAGGCCTTTTGGTTCGCCCACTTCAAGGTAAAAAATTTGTTTATTTTTAAATTTTAATAATTATTTGTCTATATTATACAACTTTTGTATTTTCGTTCTTGTAGAGGACCTATTTCTATCCACCACACCGGGCGGCGAGGATCGAGGGCCAATTTTCTGCCATCGCAGCCAAGCTCATCCGTAATGCGATCGACGACCAGAAGCGTCGTGATCGCTCCGGACAGTCGATCCACGGTTGGATCACGCCAGATCAGTGGGCTGCGATGAAGGCTAGATTCAGCGAGCACAAGTACCAGGAGCGGTCTAAGAAAGCCAAGGTGGCGCGGTCGAGCACCGGTAAGTGGTGTGGTGGCTCCATTCCGATGACGGAGCATTTTCGTCGTCTGGTACATTTTCTATGACGGAAATTAATTTATATATAGTTCGATATAATATTTAATACTAATAATAGATAATATATTTTAACAGGTAAAAAAAGGGTGAGGACCCGAACATGGTGACCGTCTTCCTGGTCACCCATCGGAGGGCTGGGGAGTTCATTGACGAAAGGACGACGCAGGCATATGTACGTTATATTCTTTATATTAATTTACTATAACTTAGAAAACATGAAAATAGATATCAATATAGACTTTGGCAAACACTTACACGTTAGCAAACATGTTCTAGGCCGAGTTTGTTCTGCTACAGCAGGAGGCGGCTGCTGCTGCTAGCGTGCCAGCAGAGGGAGGGGCTGGTTGTTCCTCCCAGCCGTCTACAGCTCCATCGCAGGACGAGCTCTGGATGACCGCCGTTGGCGGTCTTCAGAAGGGTACGTACTACGGTACGGGATCCTATAGCGCGTATTTGGCTTCGGAGTCATCCCGGGCCCCCACTGTCAGTGCGCAGTCTCCGGCTTCGTAGGCGTCGTCACGAGCTGAGGATATTCGTCGTCAGATCGAGGAGCTGCGTCGCGAGTTGCAGCAGCAAATTTCTGATACGGTCGAGCGATGATCCGACCCTCCGATCGTCACCGGACGATTTGATACGGTCGAGCGTAGTATACAGGAGCTGATGAGTCTGCATCAGACTACAGCTGCCAGCTTGCACACGCTCACCGAGTCTACACAGCGCACAGAGCTTAGACAGGTCGAGCTGGAGGGATCGCAGAGGAGCATGTCTGCCTCCCTCACTCAGGTTTCGGCTTCGCTTGAGGCGAGTACTCAGAGGGTGGTGAGTACCCTTGCTGTGTATGGTGAGCGACTGTGAGAGCTGGAGCAGATACGTCCTTCCAGTCCATCAACGGCGCCGACTCCAGACACTGTACTGCCTCCGGCACCGACTCCAGATACTGCACTGCCTCCTGTACCGACTCCAGACATTGCACTGCCTCCTACTGCCCCTACGGTGCAGCTCACCCAGGAGCAGTATGACTACATTCTATCCCAGTTGCGCGGCAGGGGTCCACAGTGATTTTATTGATTTTTTATGACTTTTATGTATTGGCCCTATGGGCAAATTATTTATTGGTACACTTTCGTTTATACACTTGGTGGAAGACTTTTTATCATCTTCCATTTTTATTTGACTCTATTGGGTGTTTGTGAGGATGTGTGTATGTGATATTTACTTTGCACTGCCTCTTATTTTTATTGTGATATTTACTTTGTGATATCTGCGACGGGGATGACAAATATACCTACGTTGGGTTATAAGCGATGATCTGATATACAAAGGAGGTACTGTCAAAATTTTAAAAAAATATAATGTGTATTTTTGTGATGATGTGTGTCTGTGTTTACTGTGAATGTGAAATGCAGTGTTCGGAACCATCGATAGTTTCGATTATTGTTGTATGTTTTATCTTGGATAGAAAGAGCAACATTCAGGGTGTACTTCTGAGAGCTTCATTTTCACGTCCTTCACTTTCTCCGGACGTCGTAAAGGTTCCCGAGAAGGTGAAGGACGTGAAGAGGAAGCTCTGAGAAGTACACCATGAACTGTTGCTCTTTCTATCCAAGATAAAACATAGAACAGTAAGCGAAACTGTCAATGGTTCGAACACTATACTTCACACACACTGTGAACACAGACACACAGCATAACAAAAATACCAATTATATTTTTTTAAATTTTTTTTTTATAATATCTGCGACGTATAGCGACGTTCTGCGACATACTGCGACGAACAGTAGACGTCGCTATACGTCGCTAAATAGTGACGTAACGTCGCTAGACGTCGCTAAACTGCTGACGTGGGCTGAGGGCGTACGTCGCTACGCTGTCGCTAGGCGTCGCTAAATTGTCCACATGGCTGCAATGACATGTCATCATATATAAAGTTTACAGCGTCGCAAAGTGGTCGCTTTACGTCATAATTTTGGCGACGTAACGTTACGTCGCTATCTGTCGCCAAATTTGTGACGTATAGCGACACTGAACGTAGCGTCGCAAATAGCGACGTTTTGCGACTAAAGTGTCATCTGCGACTTGCCTATAAGCGACGTCAAAGTTTTGTCGCCAAATACGTCGCAAATTAATTTTAGTGACGTATTTTCCTTATTTAGCGACGTCTTCTGACGTCGCTAAAATAGGTTATTTTAGTAGTGTAGCATGTGTGTGTGTTAGGAAAATAAAAGAATGTGTTCAGTGTGTGGGATTGTGCTGTCCTGATATGACATTAAACTGAGAACAGAAACTGAGATAAGGTATATGTATAGGTAAATGAGAGTTTACCTACGAAGTTAGGATAGGTAATAGGGTAATTACCTTAGGGTAGGTAATAACTGAAATAGGCAATATTGAGTAGGTAATCAAGAAATTACCTATGTTGGATATGATTAGGGAAATCTGAGAATAGGGTAGGTAAGGTATTGTATAGGTAAGGGTTTTACCAAGGTAAAACCTAAGGGTAGGTAAGGTATTGTATAAGTGAGAGAGTTTACCTAGTATAGGTGAACCAATATATAGGTAAATGAGATTTAACTACATGTTAGGGTAAGGGATATCCTATGTAGGTATCTAAGTTAGTATGGGTAACTACCTATAGTTATGGTAAGGGGAGAAATATAGAGGAATTTACCTAGGTTGGTAATATCATATATATATGTAATGTTGTAACATGAGGGTAACGCAATATAGGTATATTATAATAGGTAATGTATATAGGTAGGTAATATATATTGAGATAGGTAAAGTTAACCTAGAATTGACTCAATTTGACCAAGGTTGACCAGTTTGACCTAAAAGTCAACCTTTAAGTCAAATTGACCTAGTTTGACCCCGGAAGCCTAATTTGACCTACAATTGACTTAGATTGCATATAACACATTAGATATCCATGTTTAAATACACTTAAACACCAATTTATATATATATATATATATATATATGTCTTTGTGACTCCACTTTGGGCCTCGATTCATATTTACTGCTCAAGACCATAGGCAAGTACATTCTCTAATAGTTTTTATTACTTTGATACTATCTAGATATTTAATTGTAGTATTTTACTTTATTCCTGACACGAGAATACATGGACTAGTATATACTGGATCCCGTCATTAGATGTTATTCCTGGTTTAACCTAGTATACTGGTACTTGCTTGTTATCGTTCTTGTACCTGTATAGACACCGATTTGGGAGTAGACTGGCCCCCTCTTTTGAATCCCATGTCATAACGTGACATGGTTGGATCCATTATACTATTCGGGGGATTGGAGAGTTATTGGAGCTTATGTGACTATACCCTACTGGTTTACTTGCTTGTGCATAGCTCACCCTCGCCACACGAATGGTGTAGCCTGACCTTACTTGTACTTGTGCATAGCTTTTCATGTATGGTCGACCTAATTTCTATATTTATCTGTACTTGTACTTGTGCATAGTCGGTCAACTGGAATAGCCTGATCTTAACCCAGGCCGATCACATAACACTCTAATATCTCAAGGCACCATCTATATTACATATTATACTCAGCTTACCTGTGATACATCATATTCTAGTTTTATTACATGTTTACATACCATGACATGATTACCAGTTTATCTTGTACTTCTTATTTCTCAGTTTTGATGTCTATCACGTATTTCATTATAACCTCTGTATTTCATACCATGACATACTTAGAGGCCGGTTGCACGACCTACTATGGGTCTGGGATAGATGAGGATACTGATCAGGACTTGCCTGTGGAGCCGGTGCTCATAGAGGATGCACCTCCAGTAGTGACTTAGTATTAGCTAGGTTTTGCTGGATTTGTCTCCAGATTGATACACTTGGATCTGTCATATTATTTCAAGATATGTACTATTATCTTATACTTCTAGACTTATTTGTGTTATGGCTCTGGCTACTATTTCAGACTTTATATTTATATCTTCTGTCAAATATCGTGCTTCATTTTCTCAAGATTTATGTGATTGAGTTATATTTCATATGTCGTATTATTTCTTTGTACGGAGATAACAGGTTTATATTTCATATTGTCAGATGATAGATATTATTAACAACCTATACAGGGTTCAACTGCGGACATTACGGAGTAGGCTGGACGTACCCACGTCCTCGTGTCCCTAAACCGGGTACAGGTCGTGACAAGTTGTCATAAAAGGAATATTCTTTTTAGTTATAGAGGTTCCTTCATTTAGTTAATTAGATTTTATTCATGACAAATGAAGAGGGGCAAATTTGATATTTTGGCATGACCAAAATCATACTATAAGAGATAATTTCTAATTAGAGATTCATCCATCCATTCTATTTCACTCATTAGCCTCATTTTTCTCCAAAGCTTCTTCTTTCCTAAGCAAATCCAATTTCCTACCAATTTCATTCAATCCACTTCCAACTCTACTCAATCCACTTCCATTTCCACTCATCCTTACCATCATGAAGGCCTAGGGCATTGGAGAGCACAAGAAGATCTATAGGAGAGGAGCTTGCTAGAAGATCGTGTCCGACTCTTTCCTTCCGTGTCCAAATTTGGAGTTCTCCAAAGGAGGGACACACAAGTTGGATAAATCTATATTCTTTACCAATTTCATGGTTAGGAACATCCATTGAACCCATAAGAACCTTACCATAGGTGTATTTGACTTTCTAATGATAGATCTAGATATTAGGCTTTCAATTTGGTAGATCTAGGTTTTTATCATGAGTAGTGTTGATTTATATGCTCAATTTGTATTTATTACGAATTTATGACCATCAAGTATTCGATACGTGTCCCCAAAAAGATTTTTGTGTCCCTTTTGAGTCGAGATTGGGTGTATGTGTCCTAAATAGGATACATGGTGTTGTGTCATGATATCTCATGATACGCACGGTTATATTTAGGTGTATACAAGTGTTCTTTTGTCCAAAACAACCCAAATTTGTCATAGTATTCATACTCATTTTTAGCAGCCATAACAACTTAGAAATGCCATAACTCCTAACTCAGGACTCTGATTAATCTTCCATTTTTTAAAAGAACCGTATCAAAGTTAGCTTTATATATATATATATATATATATATATATATATATATATATATTAATAGGGTGGTCGGCTGTTTTCGATTGTCGATCGGAGCAGCATGTGCACGCAGAGGCAAGGCTGAATCTGATTCTATTAAGATTGTCATCAGTGGGGAGGATATTGCGCAGGGCTCTCCAAATGAGGAAAGACCACTTCTTAGGGATAAACGTCTGCCAGAATGGGGTAAAAGTAGGAGACGGCGCCACGTTGCCCCGGATAATGCTTCTGGCCGACTTAACCGAGAAGGTGCCAGCTCCGTCGGGCGCCCACACGAGCTTATCTGCGTCCGGTCCGATCCTCAAACCACTACGACGAATGTAATATCTGACAAAAGCTCACTACGCTAAGATATGTGTGGAACTCGACCTCACCTCAGACCCTCCCCCCACCGCATCCTGATTGAACTCGGCAACCAAACGCACACTCAACAAATCATCTACGACAACCACATTATCTTCTGCACCCACTGCCATCTACGTGGTCACCTATCGAAGCACTGTTTACGTCTCCACCCGGAGCTGAGGAAGAAATCGGAGAGGTCAGAACACATTACCAAAAGGAATCAGCAGAAAAAGCTGAGATCCCCTATCACCCACCTAACCTCTCTATGTCCAATCAATTCAGTGCCCTCGCGTCAGAAGCCATTGGCTCCCCCCATGAGTTGGTCTGTCATCCTGACGTCGACCAGGCCCCAGGACCGGACCCTGAGGAACTCAGAGCCCCCCTGAGGAAACGGAAGAATCCTCCCCAGCACCACCGATCGTCGCCGAACCGCTTATTCTGCTCGGCAACCCCACCGTCGATGCTCTAGCCATCCTAGAGCCAGAGCAGGCCTTTAGAGGTCTTCAGGTCCTTGCAGCCGGATTCCCTCTCCAAGCAAAAGGGGACCAGATTGGCATCTCCGACGACTCCCTCCTCATCCCTCCGGAGCAGCCCGAACTGGATTCAACAGGAGAAACGGCCACACCCCCCAAATGCCCCGAGGACCCTTCCCTCGACATATCCCCTAAGAGGGTGGGGAACCATCCATCACCAATAGAAAAGCAGACAAAAAAGGGATCGCCAAATCCCAATCCATGTATACCAGGTCCGCGGCGAAGCGGTCCAACCAACCCTCCCCAAAAATCCATTACTGCTAAATATTCTCTTCTGGAATGTCCGCGGTCTGGCGAACAAACCCACGATGAGAAGAATCACCAACCTTAAGAAAACTCACAAGATCGACATCTTGATCATCATCGAACCCAAAATCTTATACAAGAGACTTAAATCCATTCAGCTGCAGTTAGGCTTTCACTCAGCTATTGCCGGCAGACAAGACATTTGGATTCTCTGTTCCAAAGCCATCAAAATTGGTGTCATCCAAGATTCCAGTCAAGTCCTGTCTTGTTGGATGGAACATCCTTTAATCCCCAAGTGCGCCATCCTCTCCGCGGTCTACGGCAGTTGTGACATTACGAAACGCCACCTTTGGAACGACCTCCTGGACACCAACCACCACAACCGCAACCTCCCATGGCTTTGTATCGGAGACTTCAATGCTATCACTTGCAGAGAAGAGAAGATTGGAGGACGCCCTCCCCCCTCTCCGTCATGCAAGACTTTAACAACTTCATCTTCAACTCTCACCTCACCTCCCTCCCGTTCACCGGTAACGCATTCACCTGGTACAACATGCAGGAAGGCGACCGACGGCAATTCTTCCGCCTAGATAGGGCATTAACGAATGCCCACTGGCTTGATATGGGAACTAAATCCAAGCTCTCTCACCTTAACGCAACCGAATCTGACCACGCCCCCTGCTGGTTGGTATCACTAGCACTTCTAATCAATCCAGAAAGAGATTTCGCTTCCTGGATTTCTGGAGCGAGCACCCCCAATTTTTAGGGGTCATCACGGAAGCATGGAACAGCACGGACTCCATAGGTCCCCTTAATCACGTGGCTATTAAGCTCCAGTCCACGAGGAAAGCTCTGACAGTATGGAGCAAGCAAGTCTATGGAGATATCTTCCAAGCCATCCGTGAGGCAGAAGACGACGTAACTCGCGCTGAAGCGAAATACATGGCCGACTGTTCGCCTGAGACCAGGAAGACGCTGAATCTCACTAAAGCCATCCTCAAATTCAGGCTGAAAATCGAAATAGATTTTTGGAAGCAGAAAGCGAGGATCAAATGGGACAGCGAGGGGGAAAACAACTCAGGCTTCTTCCATGCCTGCATCAACGGGCGGAGACAAAAACTCACTCTCCATGAGATTGTCGCAGACAACGGCACCAGCATCACTGACCAAAAGGGTATCCAAGAAGAGGCCGCAAAGTTCTATTCTAGACTTTTCTCCAAGGAGACGGTTCATAAGGATGACACCTTCCTGAACGAGGTTTCCTTACTTATCAGCGACACCGACAATTTATGGCTTGAACAACATCTTTCGGAGGAAGAAGTGAAAGATGCAATCTGGGCCGTTGACGAGCACAGCGCCCCAGGGCCAGATGGATTTTTGGGGATTTTCTTCTGCACTTGCTGGGATATCATCAAGACTGACATCCACAATGCGGCCACCGCCTTCCTCCAGGGAGCAACCTATCCCAGAGCCATATCGGCACCAACCTCATCCTCATCCCCAAGAAAGACAACCCTGAGATATTTCGAGACTTTTGTCCTATCAGTCTCTGCACCTTTACCAAAAAGATAATATCCAAGATCATCGCCTCCCGTATGGCAGGTCTCCTTCCTAAGATCATCTCGAAGGAACATAGTAGTTTTGTTCGGGGGAGAAATATCCAAGACAACATCATCCTGGCTCAAGAGTTAGTCACCTGCATGAAATTCCCAGCTAGAGGGAGCAACATTGCCATCAAATTAGACATGGAGAAAGCCTACGACAGACTCGATTGGCAATTTATGATATGGGTCTTCAGAGCCTTCGGATTCTCCGAAAACTGGACCAACATGGTGTGAAGATCGATCAGCAACTTGTGGTTCTCCACGGTTATCAATGGCCAAGCGGACGGGTTCTTCAAATCCACTCGCGGGGTCAGGCAAGGGGATCCGCTATCCTCCACCATCTTCATCATTGCGGTGGATGCGTTGAGCAGAAACCTTAACAATATGGCGATCAAGCCTAATTTCTAGCACTACCACATGGCTAGCGGCTGCCCGTTCATCACCCACCTGGCCTTCGCTGACGATATCCTTATATTCTCATCCGAAGACGCAGGATCGGTGGAAGTCGTCCATAATACGCTTCAGACCTATGAAAGATGCTCTGGACAGAAGATCAACCCAGACAAGAGTGTTATGTACACCCAACACAACATCAAGAGAGAGGAAGTGGCTATCATATCAACCACCACATCTTTCCCCATCAAGCACCCTCCATTCTTCTACCTTGGGTTCCCTCGGTGTACGAGAAATCCAACGTTGGGATCTTCGAGAACCTGACCAATCGCATCAGGAAGAAGCTTGAGGGCTGGCATAATGCCACCTAATCACCTGGAGGCAAGATCATCCTCATAAATTACGTCCTCACCTCTATTTCCATCTACACCCTGGCAGCGTGCTCCCCCCAAGAAAGCCCTATCCTACATCGAGAGCATATTCAGCAATTTTATCTGGGGTCACAGCAGTGGCCACGAAAAGCACCATTGGGCCAGCTGGGACACCATGGCTCATCCCACCGAAGAGGAGGGTCTGGGATTTACCAAACTTTCCCATATTGTTAACGCTTTTTCGATGAAATTATGGTGGACGCTGCGCACCAGTAAGAACTTATAGTCCAGATTCATGAAGGCCAGTTACTTCAATCATATCCACTCGTCCACGGCCATCGCTAACAGCAAATCTTCCGCAGCCTGGCGGCGCATCCTTCACGGGCGGTCCCGTATCGAACCGACAATTCGCCTTAACGTAGGCGTAGCGGAAGCATTCCCATTCCTGGAACGCTGGGTAGGCAATTTCTTACTTTCCAACACTCCGGCGGCTCCTAGGAACAACACTATCAAGGACCTATGGGACCCTCCTAATAATACATGGAACTGTATCAAAATCAGGTCATGGGCTGGGATCGAAGCATCCGATTACATTTGTTGTAGCGGTTTGAGGATCGAACCGGACGCAGATAAGCTCGTATGGACGCCCGAAGGAGCTGGCACCTTCTCAGTTAAGTCGGCCAGAAGCGTTATCCGGGGAAACACGGTGCTGTCTCCTACCTTTGCCCCATTCTGGCAGACGTGTATCCCGAAGAAGTGGTCTTTCCTCATTTGGAGAGCCCTACGCAATATCCTCTCCACTAACGACAATCTCAATAGAATTGGATTCAGCCTTGCCTCTACGTGCACATGCTGCTCCGATCGACAATCGAAAACAGACGACCATATCCTCAATCAGGAGGACCTACCGATCAAGGTCTGGAAAGCTCTCTTCCAGCATTGCAGATTGCCTCACGGAGGCGACAACTTCCACCATCTCATGGCCACCTGGGCTTCAGCGTCCCATGGCCCCCAGATCGTCGCTGCGATCGCCACGTGGTTTATCTGGAAGAATCGAAACAAGGCGAGATACAAAGGCCACCAATACAGTACAGACTAACTTATTTGGGAGACCATTCGTCAATGCCACAAATGGAGGCCCCTTTGTAGGCACGGCCAGGAGGCTTTCTGAAAATCCCTCCTATCCTCGGCTTAGCCGTTTTATTTCTAGTTTCTCTCTTTTTTGTCAGTATACGTGTACAGGCATCGACACTTTGCGTCTCATAGTATACTTGTAATGGTTTGACCTTTTACGCCTTCTTTTGAATAAAATTGTGAGGTTTTTCAATATATATATACATATATATATATATATATATATATATATATATATATATATATATATAGGCCAAGTTCGTTCTAGAACTTTTTATAAAACGGTTTGAGAGTCAGGTGTCCGAAAGACGAACGTGTTTCGGTGTTTTGCGATTTTGGGAGCTTCCGGAGGTGAAAATGTGATTCGTCTAATGTTTTGGAAAGCTGATACGAAGGGTTACAACATACTTTAACCTGGAATTTATTGAATAGATCTAATAGGTGCAGTATTGATCTAAAGTAGTGAATTGACTATACGACATAGGCATTTTATGTATCCTATGAGCCTAGGTAGTATGGATATCATGTGAGTGTAGGTATCATAGGTTGTCAAGTATATGTATGATTTAGTGCATATATATTATTGTTAGGTATTATGTGTTAGTTAGTGTGTGTTAGTATTAATATAAGTGGTTATCAAATGAGCCAAGTATAGATAAGTTACGTGTCAAGGTATTAGAGTTTGGGGTAAGGTAGTAGTGTGATACTTGGATATCATGAGGATACTGGTATTATGACACTCAAGTATCATGAATAAGGGTGAGTATCGGGGCTTGAGTATGGTATCATATTTGGTATCAAATATTAGTATTAGAGTTAGTTTGGTAAGTATCTAAGAGGATAAGGTATTGGTCAAGATACTAAGATATTGGGTATTAGAACTAGGTAATGGATAATATCAAGATATCAAGTGCCAAGAGTAGGATGAGTGAGTCCATGTGTGTATGATTGGTAGGGTACAATAAGCATAATTTACCCATAGTATCTATATGCACATGGACTCACTCATACCCAATATATATATATGGTATACTGATATGTATGCATATAGATAATTAAGATAATCCCTTGAGAATAGCATATAGCTATTGGTCAAGGTAAGTGAGTTCATAGCTAAGGTAATTGGTAAATGGTTAGGAATATAGGTCTATAGTAGGATATATGTATATTATATAGGTAAAAGATAAATGTTTAGATATTGGTAAAAAGGTGTACTCGTATATGTTATGGATAGGTAAAGATAATGGTATATGTAATAGGCATTGGGTACACCCATAGATATATAAAAGGTAAATTGGCTAAGGTAATCCTAGATAGTAGGTAACCAATAGAGATGTAAGATATATGTATTAATACATGGTAATATTAGGTAGTATGGCTAATTTTCAAGGTATAGAACTAGAAATAAGGTATTGGCTAGATATGGACTAGAAAATCTAGTTTAGTCAACGTATTGATCCTAGAACTAACATATTGACTAATAGTTAAGGTATTTAAGATATAGGCTAAGGTATTAGGTAAATGTGTGATACGGATTAAGATACCGTGATATAAGATAAGATAAATAGCTATAGGCCAAGGTATTGCTAAAAGTATATGTAGAAGTATATATTAGGGTAATATCTACTATAAACTTATTATTATAGCCTAGAAACCTAAGTATGACCTAGTATTGACTAGTATTAACTATTTGACTATAAAAGTCAACCATTTAGGTAATTTGATCTAGTTTGACCTTAGAAGTATGATATTGACCTAGTTTGGCTTCCATGACCTAAAATTGACCTAGAAACCTATAATTCCATCTTCTCTAAAATAAAAGATTTAGTCGTTTCCTATCTGTTATATTATTGATGGGCTAGTTTTGGCTAAGGAATGAATGATTTTAGAATATTACCTAATTCTATTTTTCTATTCCTAAGTGACCTAGAGACATTGGCAATTATCTCCTAAAAAGGAAAGTACAAGTATCTCGATTTTACTGCCACTTGCATGCATGAGCACACATACTTGTCGTCATGATACTTGTTGTACTTGCTTCACTTGCTTGCATGATTCTCGTATCGGGTGGGAGACATTCTAAAACATGTTGTAGACTAATATTGGACAACTCATGCTTGATAGTATATTATTATATGCCTGATGTCTATTACATGCGTGACTGATAGCATTGTCATCAAACATGCCTGATGATTGTATGATTGATAGCATTGTCATTAGACATGCCTGATTTTTGCGTGACAGATAGCATATTATTTATTTAATATGCTTGATACATATTAGTTTTCACATGTTAATGATGTCCAATTACATATTTTCATGTAGCTAGTGCATACTATGTTCATTTCTCATATTACATGTCATTTACTTACTTTTGCTTTACCTATTTCCTTGATATCATGTAGGTAAGTATTATTGAGTTACTTTATGTTGTGCTCTATCATGACTAGATCGTTGATTACAGGTGAGATTGATCCCTTAGAGAGTTATGGCCAACAGATGGACCTAGCAGCGAGCCTACTCCGGATGCTCGTTAGGACCAGGACTATATTTCCGAGATGTAGATGCATGTATAGAATTTGATTGGATGTATTGAGATTGATGATATGTAGTAGACTTTGTTAGACTTTTATCTTTATCGATTTTATACCTAGATATTTATGTAAAAGGCTGTAATAACTGTGTATATAGTGAACTGTGATGGATAGTAGTAGATATTCGTGATAGATGCTATGATATGACATATAATTATTGGATGATGACTAGACTAGACGGCTGACTACCGCTGTCAATAACAACATCGACCGAGCATGACTCAATTCATACCCAATTATTCGGGAGCGAGTTGTGACATATTTTTGTGGTGGCCCATGCAGGTCTATCTAATGTTGCTTAGGACTAGAGTACCATTGGGAGCCTATGAAATGGGAAATTTATCACAGCATACGCCGATTATGTGATTGTGTATATTAGCTTCTAAATTTTCTGTATTTCATAGTGTTTCTTACAAAGCCGTGGTTATAATCTCATGACTTTTGGGGATTGTCTTCCTTCCCATCATTATCAGGTTCTAGCATCCTTTAGAATTTATTCCTATTTAGAGATTCAGGTCAGGTCCTTTCGCAAAACTATTTCAAACCTTCCTTATCTCTATCCATTCCCCATTTAGAGTTTCAACTCAATTGTTTAGCCATATTTAATATTTATTCCATTCCAGTATTTCCATGATATTCCTATGACTAGTGTATCAAACCCTATAAACCATTTTTAATCACTTTATTTGACACAAGCCAAATTCTTTTGGAACCATAGAGCTCATGAGGCTAGCTTCAACTTAGAGAATTCTTAAAACTCCTATGGAATTATTTTCAAATAGGCTCATATCTCCTAAGTTACTTCCAGGGACCGAGAATATTTTATCCCGTTCTGTGGAGCCTTACTATATCTGGTCAGCTCTTTAATCACTTCGGTGTTTATAAGCTTTTACCCTCGATCCTTGAATATCATAGGATAGTTGGAAAGCAGATACCCTCTTGGCTTAATCCATCCTTATGGTTCCTTTCTTCCTATTAATAATCAAGAACATATACTATGTCGATTCCTTTTCTTTGTGATTGAATCCTTTAGTGGATAGAAAGCTTGCTTGAATTTGAATTATCAAGGTGCTCCTTTAAAATTCTATAGATAATAGTTGAGAGAATTTTTGATAACCTACTATGGCGTGGTAGCCCGCACTGCAGCCATTTGTCACGATCCGCACCCGCTTTTTAGATACGAGTTCGTAGCCAAGTACAGCCTACACCATAGCATCGGTGGTAGTACGCTGTCTTGGTCTCAATGTCAACTCAAATACAACAATTCACATCTAATGCTCATTTACAATAAATATTTTATTTACAAATCCAATAATACAACAAAATAATTTTTGGAAACATAACCGCTAAATATTAAAATAAAAGAAACAAACTAATCTAGCTAGAATCTAAGGTCGGCCTCCATGATCTCTATCTCCCTTCGTATAGTCCATAGAGTAAAAGTAGAAAGCATGACTAGTCACCTGCAACGATCCAGTCAGGAAAGGAGCAAAGTACAACCCTACTGCACTTAATGTAACTTAATACAAAATAAGCTAGACAGTAGAGATGTAGTAGAAAATAGAGAAACAAGTAGATGAACTAAAAATAATAAACATGTACAAGAAACAACTAGCAAGAACATGGATGAACAAGACAACTAGCAATGAACATATATAATAAACAGACAGTGTGTTTGAAATACTTTTCGACATGTAAACGGCTTGGCTAATACGACATATCATACGATGGCTATCATTCAATATTAGTACGGCTAACCCATACGTGAGGTGTATGACTTAGCTATCATTCAGTAACAGTATTTGGGTTTGTTCACATACCTACCGAATATTTCCTCTCCCGACTTACTAAAGAGTCAATAAACGAGCAATGATATAATCAAGCCTATCATGTCACGATCGTATAACAATCTGGATACTTAATGTAACACAGTAAAATATAGCATTATAATGTAAGAAGCACATAAAACAATAGTGTACTTGCCTCAAATAGTTCTAATTGTTTATGACTTGATCATGTTGGCACAAAATAGGTCAAAAGCTATAGTCATATTGGTTCGAAGAGATATGTTGTTTAGATCCATAACATCTAATGATTCCCAGATAAACCAATATAGAGAAACTCCAAAGTCGTTGTTATGGATAATCATGACCAAATCGATGAATTATCGATCAAATTTGAGTTCAACGAATAAAATAAAAAATTAAACGAATTTGTAAATTTTTGGAAAATTGCTGCGAAGGCTCGCTACCATCTCAGAGAATCATGTGCCATGACATGTCATTACTGGATCCACTTTACTGGTCGGGGATGGGGGTACTTAGGATAGATATGTGATCATTATTCCTCCTGTGATTCATGTTTTCGGAGAGTGTTAGCCATACACTTCACGTATGACTAGCCAAGCCTTTTTCTCCTGTGCAACCTAAGCCGATCATATGTTGAAACTAATACTAAACTCACATAGATATAGTTCCAGATTTTTTTGTACATGATATATACTATTTTTTGTTCTTACATTCAGTTACAGTCTTGATATGCCTTACCATAATTCATGTACATATTATTTTACCTTGTATATTCTCTCTATTTACTATAATATTTTTAATATCGTCTAACAAGAACTGTTATTTGAGATTTGTGCTCGTTCCATCCTGACTGGATATGTTGACAAAATTTTATAGATTATGGCGAGGACGAGTGTCCTACCTACTATGGTCCTCATGACGTGGTTGGTATAGACTTGGAGACCCTAGTGCAGCAGGGGTTAGCTCCAGCTGATGAGGCTTAGTATAGTTTAGCTGGTTTAGTTTAGTACTGGACTTTGTCTTCAGATTACATTTTGGCTTGTTATTATTTTAGTATTTGTATTAGAGATTGTTGACTCTAGACTTGTATTATTTTTGTGTTGGATTTTCAGGATGATATTTCATATCTTGTTGTCTTTATCTTTCGGTATCATCTATATTTCTTAGAGTTTGTGATTGAGTATATTATATTGTCATTGCTTGTCCTCCATTCGGAGTTGACCGTTCTCGACAGGTTTTGATATTATAATTGTTGTTAGATAGTAGACCTAGACAGCGTTCTACGTTATTTCTGTGGCGTAGGCTGGGACGTTGTCACGCACTCATGCCCTTACTTCGAGTGTGGGTCGTGACACATTTTTAGTGGTGGCCCATGCAGGTCTGAAGTCGTAATTAGTGCGATGTCGTAGTGGTGCTCGATTTAGAGTGCTGTTACGAGCCTATGGTACGTATCTAGGATAGGCTGTAGGCTAAGTTTACTCAATCACAAAATAGAAAAAAACTTCCACTTGCTGATCTTTTAACTGTCATTTTTTATATTGATTATTGCATTCTAACTGTCCTCTTTGATATAATCTTTCTTGTGCCATATTGATTTGCTTCTTTCAATCTATATTCAGGATGGTGCAGACAAGATCACAGCATCCTGAGGCCACGGATATGTAGAGGTCTGCTATATCTCGCGGACCTGATCCAGTCACTTCTGTCGCAGTCGGCGCATCGACAGCAGCTTTTGGGGGCGTACCTCCACCAGTTTCGAGGACTGTCCCGGAGGTTGCTATGACTGTTCCTGTCGTAGTACCAATTATTGACGTGGGTACTCTTCCTCCTCCTGTACAGCGGACTCCTCCGTCAGTTGCAGATGTTCTTTCTCCTCCGCCCCTCTGTCTACAGACATGGGACAGATGCTTGCTTTCTTCCAGCAAATGCTGGAGACCCAGAGGACCCAGTCTGAGGCACAACAGAGACAGATCGGCGTGATGCATCAAGACATGGAGGATGCCCATCAGTTGGCTTTAGCAGCCGTGGAGCAGAGGGCTCCGTATCATGGAGCGCAGCCGAGGCCGGGCGCCATCCAAGCCTTTAAAAAACTGGGGCCTCGTGATTTCGACGGGACTAAAGGTGTAGTTTATGTTGACGACTGGGTCGAGGACATCGAGCGACAGATGAGGGCTTCCCGCCTAGCAGATGACATGAAGGTCTAGGCGGTAGGGCTACAGTTGTTGGACATCACCCGTACCTGGTTCAGGAATGAGCCCGCTCTTGCTGGGGAGGGCCATACCTGGGCTTAGTTCAAGGTTCTCTTCAAGGAGAAGTTCTTTTCTCCTACGGACAAGATCAACTTGGCGAGTCAGTTTCAGAACCTACACCAGGACGGCTTGTCTGTTGAGGAGTACGCCGTCGAGTTTGGTCGTCTGAGCCGATATGCAAAGTATATGGTTCGCGACCCGGAGATCAGAGTGAGCCATTTCAGAGAGGGATTGATCTGGGATATCAAGATCCTTATCCCATCTTTCTATGCGACTTACACTGAGATCTTTACGGAGGCCCACAAGGTAGAGCGGGAGTGGGGCTTGAAGCCCAAGAGGGACCGTGATCTGTTCTCGGGGGCTACTAGCAATGCGGGGGCTGCTGAACGTCCTCAGCTATAGCATCAATCTTTTTTGCAGTACCAGTTGCAGTTTCAGGCTAGGGCACCAGTTCAGTAGGTACCGTACCATCAGCAAAGGCAGGTGCAGAATGGCCAACATTGTAACTTCTGTAGGAAGCCCGGTCATATCTGGGAGGTTTGCAGAAAGAGGCTGGGGATGTACCTCTATTACGGTGAAGCGGGACATCAGATGAGAGATTGTTCCGTGAGCCATCGTATTACTGGTGCAGCTCAGGGTTAGGCCACCTGCGGTACCGCATCATGTCCCACACCAGTAGCGAGATATACCCCGCCAGGGTAGGGCTTTTTTGATGGCTGCCGAGGAGACCCACCCTGCAGGCGATGGATTGGGAGGTTAGGTCTTGTTCCTTCCTTTTACCTGTTTCTTTCCACCCATTGATTGATGATTGTTTTCTTAGTACATTTAGTTTGTATATGTGATGATCATGCTAGATAAATAGAATACCACAATGAAGACTGTAATAACATGATACTGTAGAGACTATAACCTTGCATGTTTGTTCATATTTCCTAGAATTACATGTTATATAATTTTGGATAAAATTTAGTAGACTTTGTTTGTTGGGGGCTTGACCTAGAGAAAAGTACAACCAATTTGAATTTCGAGGACAAAATTTTTCTAAGGCTGTTTTCAAAAATAAGGATAATTTTGAACTTTTGTAAAATTGATTATTTAATAATAAGTTTAAATCATGTTATTAATTTATTGGTGATTTTAATTATTTTAATTTAATTAAATTAGTGTTTTATGATTTTATTCTTTGGCTAGTGTAACCTTAGAGCTGCTTAGCCTAGAGACTAACCATGACCATGGAGGCCTAACCCATGTGACTAGATTAGCTAATTATCACTTTTTAGTCTAAGGATATTTTGGTCATTTTTTGACTTTTGAATTATTTAGGATTTTGATTAATTAGTAAAATTTTATATTATTTTAATAATATTTAAATTAATGTATTGTGATTTTGGTCATTTTTTATATTTTAATATTTTTGGGAATTTTTATGTTTTAATATTGTATTTTGGGGTTTTATTTGATCGGGTTTGGGTTTTATCTCATTTCGACTTGTGTAGTGACCCGGGTCAGTTTTGTACCCAATTGGACCCGGCCAATTTGTAATGACCAAACCCAAATATTTATTTTTTTAACTAATCCTATTTGATTTTAGTGGGATTAGAATTAGAATTTGGATTTAGAACTTGAAATCAGGAGTTTTCAATTTACCATTTTGACCCCAACTCAAAACCCTTCTATTCCTTGACTTGGAGGGCATTTGTGACATTGTACAATGCCCAAACACCCTCCAAGAGTGGCTGTCCAGCAGCTCACCCCATCTTTTCTTCCCATTTCAACAAAAACTTTCTCTCTTCCTTTCTCTCATTTTACAAAGATCCCTTTCTTTCCCCTTTGGATTTTAGGCTCAAAAGTAAGTCAAATCTCTTCCAATCTCTTCCATTTCTCTAGATCTATCTCTAATCTTGGTGTTAACCTTTGTTTATCTCTCGTTTGTGATTTTGATCTAGGTATATCTAGCTTGGTGGTGGTAGGAGCATAGATCTTGTGCTTAGACCTAAAAAGGGGTAAATTTAGGGCTTTTCCTTGGGATTCCAACTCCCAAGAGGTAAACCCTCACTATAGCCTTTGTAATTACTTTTATTTAGTGCCATTTGCATATTAGAGGATACCCGAGGCGTAGGACAACCCATTAGAAGAGGTCTGGAACCCATTGGACTCAATTAGGGACTTTCGGGCTAGGTTTAGTGCCAATTTTGGGAAAAATCCTAAATTGACATATTTGGGTGTTACTCCTTGCCTAATTAGACCTAATTAGGTTAGTTGGGGTGAGATGAGGTTAGGTACGTGTCCATATTTGGATATGTGGGGTCGTTTTGCGTGAAATCATAAAAAATAGGCTTTTCGGAGTTTTCGGGTTCCAACACACGGGTGACTTTTTGTACCGACACTAGAATCGGCAAGTTAGTATAGAATAGGTTCTAATCATTATTTAGAACTCGTGGGTAGAGTTTGGTTCGAATCCAGATAGGTTTGGTGTCCGTATCACGCGGTATCGTGAATCAGACACCCCGGAGTCGCTAGAATGGCCATTTGGCCATTCGGGCCTCGTTTCTCGTTTCCGCTCGCTCGTGCACGAGTTAGATTGCTTGTGTGGGGCACGTGTCTAGGCCCTATAGGGTAGAATTACAAGGATTGGGTATTCGGATAAGGTTTTGGGTTATTTAGGAGTATATGTGCATGTGTGTGTGGTGGTAGTGGTGGTGTTGGAGATGTGTATATTCATGTGTGTGTGTGTATTCATATATATATATATATATATTATATATATAATTATATATATATATATAT